>JABFPJ010000290.1:0-48379 GCA_022817425.1 Gryon sp. ZL-2020 | reverse complement strand
ATCAGCGTTTTAGCTGTCAATAGGGCTCAGCAATTGCACCCCATGCGCGCTACAGTTGCCCGCTATCGAGAGAACTTGCTGCTGCGCCGTTAGAGGCGCTTTTGCAGGCCCCAAACGTTTTCAGTGTTGTTGCTACGTCGTATACAAATATCTAATTAGACGGAGTAATAGTATCGGTTAACAAATATTAACTTGATTCTCACGTTTAAAACCATCAAATTGAATACGTACATTCAAATATGAATTTATTTTTTCTGCGATGCTTATTTTTCTAGCAAATATTGTTTAAAATATAGAATTAGATTAGAAGAAAAAAAATGTTACTCGATTTATAATTTATTTATGAAATTGACTCTTTTGAAATCGATGAGTTTTGAAAATCATCGTATGTATATCTGCTTGTGCAATTTAGAAAATATGTAATAAATGTGGATACAAGTGTATTTTGCTTTGAATCGAAGCTGACTTTTATTGGCCGTGGCTATTCGAAGATGACGAGCGACAATGATGCTCGCTCGCGCGGATAACGATGCGTTCGTTTTCCTAATGGCGAGCAATTAGAAAGACTGTAATGAAAGTGCCATTTGGAATGCGCACTTCACAGTACCAGCCATAAAGAACACGTTTTATAGCCAGTCGGACCTGGAAGCCTCCTCACCTAAATATGCCTTCAAAACTCACGTTGAATTTTCGTCCTTTTTCTCTTCGATCTTTCTTTTTTCCTAGTTTGAATCATTCAGCGTAATTGCATAAATTTATTATAACACCATGTTGGGCGTTATAAGACGATGATACGTGCTGAGAAACACCATGTTTCTCTTGTATCCAAAGGGTGGTTTAACTTGTCAACACTTTTTTCGTGTTAAATACTTTTAATTAGTACATCTGCATAAAAATACAATTTTTTGCATGTATTTTTTAATTGCAAATGTATACGTACATACTTTTTCCTAATAAACGTTAATTTTATACTGCTTTAAAACTATTATTATTCCAAAAAAAATTAACTTCGAAGATGTGCATTTAAATATTAAAATGTTGACTTCTTAAATCAATTGGAACTAAAATTAATTCAAATTTACAATTAGTAACTAATATTTAGTATTTATTTTAATTTAGTAAATACCCAGACCATCAAACATATATTTTCAAAATATATATAAAATATATTTTTCTGTAAAAAATTAATTTGTGATAAGAAATTGTATAAATGGCATATATTTTTTATACATTTTCTAAAATATATTTGTAAAAATATATAAAAAATATATAAAAAATATGTTGAATATATATTTTGTATACGTAAAACGGCAAATTATATGCTTGAAAAATATATTTTCATCCATGTGGGTATAAATAATGAAATAAGCAATAACATTTTAAGTGGATTTCATTATAGGTAATATTGATTACTGTATATATAAAGTTTTGTTTTAATAATAATACAAAATACATAATTCTAATTGATTGATAATTAGGATCAATGCTCAAGTTTGTTGCACTAGTTCATGCACCTGTAACACTATAAAACGAGATATCTGTTATTGATAGACTCACACTGTGGGTGGTCTTAATTGAGTACACGTTGGGACCTCAATTTGACCTTAGCCTACCAGGTGACTTGCATTGAATCTTAACTATTTTCGTGAATCTCATCCATTAACACCATTTTCTTTAGTCCAGATTAGCACTGCTTTATTTACATTGAAGACAACATTTAGTAAAAACTAAATTATTCAATTCAAATAAATTACCTCATATTTTATATTAAAATTAATATAACAATAAAGTAACTTTTTACAAAAAAATGTTACATTTTTATTCAAAGTGATATTGCGTTATTTTGTCATTTTTATGGAAATAGAGTATCATTAATTAAATGATAAATCTCTTTGACCTAATAATGTTTTATTTCTAACATTGCACCATACTAGTTTCGACACAATTTAATGTTCCTTGGTGAAACGTTTTTAACTTTACTCGCGATAAGATTAACATGCAAATTAAGAATACCTTATAAGGTTTCTATGTCGGTTACATTAATCAAGGACGATAAATTAAAGAGATCTAAACTCCACAGGATTATGTAAATAAAAAAATAATCTTCAAAATGTCGTCTTTATGGAAATTTGGACGATTTTTGGTTTCGCTGTTATTTGTTAATCGAAAAGGTAAACGTCCGTTACAGAAAAAAAAAAAAAAAAAAAAAAAAAAAAGATCAAGACTAAAGTTAGAAGTAGTCTTTTTGGCGGACGAGTAGGTGTCATGAAAAATCGGTATCTCTAGCGAAGGTTCTGGCTAGTGTACCACCCGGTATGTCAGCCTGTACCCTGTACGTTGTAACATACGTTGTAAAAGAGCCGGAGACAAATGACGTACAGGAGTGGTAACCAACAGCCTTCTGGTGATATTGGATCTGCTTTAACGTCCGGGAATATCAATTAGCCATCACTCCTGACCCTGCTGTAAGTACCTACGTACCAAAGTACAAAACAAAGAATAGAGATTGAAGTTACATGTATTATGACCGGCTATTATTTATTTAATCTTTGAATTAACAAACTCAATCAGTCAATATTGAGTTCGATTAAACAAATGCAACTGGATAAGACAAAATTATGCTAAAATTTAATATAGATGATAAATATATAATAATTACCTGGGAATTAAATATTATAAGAAAGTTAAAATACAATTCTGTGGTTTATAGGAAAAATCAATTAACTCCACGTTTACACATTTTGAGAAAAACGTGTTTCAATTTTTCAACCTGCAGTCATATATATAGAAAAAGTATTTATTTAATTTTCCTATATAGTGATATAGTACTACATTTCGATAAATATGGTCTCAAAAAATGAAAATATAAGGTTGTTAAAATCCGAAATTATCATTAACTCCATTTTTCAAAAAAATGGAGTTAATCGTTTTTTCCTTCAAGCCACAGAATTTTATATCGGATCTCAGAAATTAGATCGGATGACTCAGTTCTTGTCGAAAAGTTTGCAAAAAAGTATGTCGTCACGTTACATTTATAGTGATATAAAAGAAAACATTAGGAGATGGAACAACAAATGAAAGAAACGGAAGAAAATAAAAATGTGTAATAAAGATACCAGTAGAATGACAATCTGTGTCTGGAGATTAAAGGAATGAGGATAAAGGATTTGAAGAATTCAGGAGTACATAGTGAAGATGACAAGGCCACTAAGGAGCATAAGCTAAAGTGTGATCAAACAGTTAATAAAAATGTAATAAAATTATTCGTAAATATATGGAAAACTTGCAGATAGTGATTGGAACGGCATTGCTTAAGTTGAATAAATAAACATAAAGTTTCTGTTATCGTTTGTAAATCTGTAGAAAATCTATTGAATCTAAAAAAACATTGAAAATGTAATGTTAAAGTATTTTTCAAACAAGAATTCGATCTAATCTTTTGTTCGGCATTAACAAGACAAGAAATAAATTATACATTACGCGATATATGTAACAAGGTATCGGTTGAAATAAAAGAACTGAACTAAATAAAAATAAAAGTAATCTATTGGATATGTTTGAGCGTCACGTAACTTGTGGGCAATTGAGGTGTGCCCGTAGTAATGTCATTCCGCCGATCACGTATTCAACTCGAAACACTTCGATAAGCGGACCTCTTATTTTTATATTCGCCACAAAGTGGCTGATCTCGAATACGTCGTAGGTACATTCGTCCGTGTGTCACGTTCGTTGAATCGTTTTTGCCGATTATTTTGCACATCTTACGTTACAATATAGCTCGTATCTTAGACTTATGGATCGATCCTTTTTGATCATCTTTTTTCTTGTTTTATTTCACTCCCACTCCTTCTTCTTCAATTGCAGGACTTATTCAAAAATGTTGAATCAAAATAGTCACGTGAAAAGTGATACAAAAATGCAAGATATTAGTCAAGATTAGACGAAACTCGTTGTCTCATCAAAACGCGCGGCTCATCTGCAAATTAATCGGCGCTCGTTATTACGCGTAAGGGGATTACGATTTGTCTGTATTAGCGAGTATCATTGGGTCATGTGTAGGCAAAGTAACATGAAAGATGGTCTGCGAAGAAAGAGACTGCGTCTCTATCTTTGTTCAAATAAGAACTCAGATCATCTCACAGTGAAAATAAATACTTCTTTTCAATAAGATTCAATGTCCTGAAAGATATATTGCTGCCATTTTCGTATTTTCTATTATAACATTGATCAAAGCTAAACTATTTCATATGATTTATTTTCTACATAATATTTTATTTTTATCATTAAAAAGTAACTATTTATAATTAATAACTACATGAAGTATTATTTTATTTTGATCTGTATATTAAAACACTATTCTCATAATAAATAATTTATATCCCAGCTTTATTATAATTTACTGCAATTAAATTGAATGATATATTATTCTCATTGATGTTCAGCAAAGTTTAAGAATTAACGTTACTTAACATTACATTAAAGGTTATTATTAAGTATTATTAAGACTTTATATTTTTTATTATTGCAGTTTCTTTTTTGTGACAAAATTGCAATAAAATCATTTCTAATAATACATTTCTAAAGAACATCAATCTAATTCCATAATTTAAACCGCTTCATTCAACTTAACTTAACTTTTGATCTCAGTAAATAACACTCAACTTCTGCTGGTTCTTAAAAACCGTACACGTATTTGCGATAAAAGGATCAACTACAAATGGCCTTATTCGTGAGATCTGTTCTGAGCACTGATTCTGCCTAGTTTGGCAATGCTGATAGTGATTGGAATCAGAGAAACAGGCTGCAGAACGACATCGCGAAACGTTGGACCGATCCGATCCGCGCGGTCACATAGGCAGTCCTGCCGTCAAGCATTCGCATGTTAATATCCGGTTATACGTAAAGTATGGAGGCGTACGACCAGTTTGCATGGAAACTAAGGCATTAGCGGGGACCACCGGAGTCGAGCCACTCGTTAAACGGCCCTCTTTGCCGACACCTTGGGAAGATCGTGATTCTCTAGTGCGGGGGCCCCCCCTCCACGTCCCTTTACCGACAGCATGAGATCGCTAATTCCGTTTCCACGCGGTTATCCGGATTATGCTCAAGCTCCAGTCAACTCTATACATATATATACAATTATATGAATACTCGCGCGGGTGTTGGAATATTGCACGTGTACCAGATGGGTACAATGCCGTTCGATTTCACAAATGTCGTCTGGCGAACGACTTAAGTGCTTGTCTTCTGTTATATTATTTTTCATTGCACAAGGCAATTGAAAATTAATTGTTCGTATAAGACTGTTGATATTGATAAGAAAACGCAGATTTTGATAGAAAATCTGCAGAACGCGGTAATGCACTTATCCAGGGGAAGTTCAACAAATATAAGTGTAAGAGATAATAAAATTACGGGCAATATGGAAAACATGATTTCGTTTAAGTCAACTTTTATTTGTATAATTCGAAAATAAAAAAAAGTAATTGTTCATTATTTTGAAAGGATTAATTTATATCAATCATTTTTAGTTTGAAAACATGAGTATATTGTATAACATGGTATAATATTATTTTTGCGATAAATTTTCTAGTTAATTTAAGAAAGATGTTTTAAGATGTTTCAAATGCCCTTTCTATGAGAAAATGGTTAAAGTGCACGGACATTTTTCCGTTGAATATGATCTTTGCGCGTAGGAGTAAATTACGTGGATAAATAAAGTACAAATAGGCAAATGAAAAACTTGAAGCCTCTTCCAGATGAAAACTCTGTAAGCACGTGCTTTGTTGGATATAAATGTATGTAGAAATAGGTGAAATTTAAATGACTAATACATACTTTCTTTATGATATATTTTACAAATGAAATAATTGCATTACACTTAAAAAAATAATTTTAAGGGTTAATTTTTAAGGGTAAATTTCAAAATTCCATATCGCTGATTTATTATTTAAAATCGTGGCTACAAGTAAATTGTTTGAAGTAGCAAGTAGCGTCGCAATGTCGACGAAGAAATGAAAATTGGAGTACAAACTGTAGGGTGTTCAAAAGGTAAATGAAGTAGCCGCTAAACAAAAGCAAAAGCGCGAGTCGCGTGAATGAAATGCGAATTCAAATGTAAACAGTTGGGCAGTAGCAACTGAAAGGACGAGTTGATCGTTGACTTGAGTTGGATGTGAGCGTTAAAGGGGCGCTAAGGAGGGCGTGGCTGTTGCATGAAAAGAGCTCTCTAAGTGACAATGCCATTCACCAGCGTCGGGCTTGCTAATTTTCTGTCATAAAGGCCGCACGGAATTGAAATAAATAACGGGGAATAGATGCGCGACCAACCAAGTGAGGTGCGAAACGAAGAACACATCTCTCTCTCTCTCAACTTGTGCGTTATTTCTCTTGTCAATGCAAATGTGATCCATCTTTTCAAACGATAATTCACTTCGCACTCATTTAAGTAGCAACTTCTTTGACTATGTTTTTGCATTTCTTTCGGTCTGTCTTCGATTGCTAAAGCAATTTGACTCGTCGCGATAATCATTTTTATTGCTCACTTTTTTTTCTCACAAAGTCATGTAATTTAGTAAGTCAAAAAAATCGGAATTATGAAACAGAAATGTACTTTAGTAACATTAAAGAGTACTTTTTCATTTCTTTGTTCCTCACCAAAAGACCTTTTTGGTGAGAAAAGAGACTTAATATTATCCAACATGAAATTGATATAATCTATAAAAAGTAAAGTCATGTCAATTTTGAATGCATAATTCAATGATATGTTCACGTTAAATGAAATTGAATACATATACATCTTAAGCAGTATTATGGTAAAAGGAAAAGTTTGAATTGAAATTTTTTCAAGCACAAAACACATAATTAAAACATAATCCTTTCCTTTGATTTATTTCTTATCACGAAGTGAAGTGAATTGTAATTTATACATTTAACTGCAGTTGTCTCATAAGATTTGATACTTTATTAACACCGTCTCGTTCTTAACCTTTGATCTGCACAACAATGGTAGGATGGATTCTATAATTGTTCGTTTAATAAGATTATTCCCATCCAACTTAACACGCTTTTCACTAAGAGCAAAAAGCGAGACAACAGACTCCATTGGTGTTTGTTTGTAATGAGGTAAAACGCGATTTCACTAAACAAGACCTAACAATCGTATAACCACTGCGTGCAAAATTATCCGCGTAATTTGACATTTTCGACTACAGTTACGACTATAAGTACGTAAAATTATAATTTACTTCTCATGACAAATAAAAGGACAAAAAAGAATATTGAGAAATTTGTATTCCCACCTGTACGTTATCGTGGATATTATCATTTTTCTGTATCTGTTCTCATGCCCGTGGAGACGAGCAACTCGATAATTCAAAACCGCGGCACCACCTGTCTCTATCTTCTTAACCCTAACAACCGTGGACGCCCGTGGTTACGAAAAACAAGAAAACTACCATGTCGTTTGTCCCTTTTAGCTCGCAGACACTATTGCTGGTACCATATTTTATTATTCCTTGCTCATATTACTGCAAATCTTATAAACTTAGGCAAATGTTGTACAATTTGTTTATCTTGATATCCAAGTTTATTTATCAAACACATTAGTTAATTGAAATGTAACATATGCAAAGTAATTAAATGTTGGATAAGTAAATCGACCTTTTTTGTACTTCTTTTGAAGTTTTGGTTCCAAATTTAACTTCAAATGGATTATCTAAAATGTGTGAATATATGAAATGTTCATAATTAAGTGTAAATTATTTAACGATTTATTGAAATGAACTGACTATTTACACTTGCTGCAAATTTACAAAATATCTTACACGGAGGACTTTTTTAATTATTTCTTTTTTCTGTTCGCATCTCCTACTTTTTATTCCTTTAAAAGATTATCATGGCACTATGTTTTTTGTAAGTACCTTCAATTTGTCCAATACTGCATACAATGACACATATATCACTTGACAAAATTATAACATAAGCGTTTTATTTCTTGCATAAATAACTGCAGATTACATTCAAAATCAACGTCGTATTTGTGAATTATTATTTCTGGAAGGAGCTAAAAGTGAATTTTATGTACAAGTGAATTTAAAATAAATTTTATGATACCATCAAGTTGTTATTGGATACCATTCTTTCAAGGTCATTTAGAGGTTAAACATAAATTTTCCTACTTTTCTTAAAGCAATAAATCAGTAATACAAATTTTCGTACAAGTAATGCACGAAATCGTATATTTAAGAATGATCGACCCCGACAAATATGCTTTCCGTATGGTTTGTCGCAATTAAAATATGCTTGATCTTTCAGTCATTAATTTTTCGCGTCCAATAGAAAAAAAGTGTTTCACCATGGGGGTTTCTTATTTTATCGTTCGGAGGATTTTTCCCCTTTCCTTTTTAACGTACTTGCGCGAATTGATTACCCTATTTTGAATTGTGCTCGCGTCACAAAAAAAACGGCTAAAAGTAAGTACGTGTGTCACCAGAATCACAGCAGGGATTCGCGTAGAAATACCAAATATTCTTTGGAACCAAAGCATCGTGGAATATGCATGGGTGCTGTGGCTTTCGTGTCTTTTCGTCAAGTCAACGTTGCATACGGTAAAAGGTAACGAAGAGAAGAAAACAAAAAACAAAAAAACTTAAAAAAGAAAGTACAGACACCCAGACACAAAGTTAATTTAAATTTAGTGCAAACATTCATATACTCAGCAGGGTAACTCTAGAAGCTCGGACAAAACATGATCGCAAGTTTTTATGACTCATTTGCGTTCGTGTTAAACTTTACGAGACATCTGATCGATTATTTGATTATATTTTATTTCTGACAAGCTGGCAATTGATTTCCTTATGGTCGGCGCTTTACGTTGTCGTGTAAGGGAAACAGTTCATTCATTTTATCGGTGTATCACATTACTCGATAAATAAAACATTGTATAGACCAGCGATTTTATGAAATAACTTAAACGTTGATTTCATTCAATTACTTTCACAAATAATCTTTTTTTATCAATCATGAAATTACACAATGAGAGTAAAACAAAAATTACTATAGCACATACTAATTATGATATATCTTACAATGATACAATATTAAGCAATTATATTTCTTTTTGCTGAATATTTAAAATTTAAATAAAAATTATTTTTTAAACATTTCACTACAGTTTTATTACTTGTCTATTATCATGTTTTTGTCATGTAAGTACAATATTTTCATAAGGTACATAATTTAATAAATTAAACGTTTTTCAAACTGTTTTTCGACAGTCAATTAAGCCGTCTGATAATTTTCTAATACACGATTCTTAAGTAATTATTATAATCAAACTAACTAAATCGTTGCGTTAATTTAATCTTTAAAGTTGATTTACAGAGAAATAATTGTAATATTAAATATAACAAGCAGCGATGCATGTCTTATATATGTTGAATGTAACAGCTCACTTGCATACAGGAACTGAAGTGTATTGAACCGCAGGTTGATACCTGTACGTGAGATATGAAGTGAGGTCCATATAAGAGGGCACATTATCGAGATCGAGCCTTGAACCTAATGACCAAGAATATAAGAGCTCGCGCCTGGCAATTACATTATTAATAGAGATATTACCCCTTGTGGATCATCGTTATTGCATCATAACATTCTAATATTGTAAAACAGCGCCCCCTCGACCTGAGCTAATTTTGCGTGGATCGTGCTATCTTCAGCCAACATCGTACCATGCTTACCACACATGACGCATCCTGGCTTCTTCACAGTTACTCCAAACAATCAGACAAGTAAAACCATTTTTACACATTATCACTCAAAAATGTGTCTTTTTTTGCAACATTTGCTATTTCATATCTCGTTCCTTTTTTTTCCTTTCCTTTCTCTCTTTCTTTTTCACTCTTCAATATTATGATCGTATCTCAGGGTGAAATCTTGGGATCGTGCAAGATAATCTTCAAAGCGGTACTTTGATGTTGCCTATTCTATCGATATACACCTACGCTATTCGTGGAATTATTTGAAATGATTGTTGCACCAATAGCGAGGATGAGAATGACGAGTTCATCGAGATAAGCGTGCTCAATATGAAAAGTCGATAGATAAAAATGCAATTTTACAAAGGTTGTTACGGAAACCCGATTATCAATGCGCTTTGAGAAGATACATTTTTGCCAGCAATATTATGGCGAGTGGAAATAAGTTATACTTTTCAAACGTTAAATTTCTATTGTATATCGTTAAAATGTTGATTTATTCGTCTGTGTCACCAGTATGACTGCTCCGTATAAAAATGCGGATAATTTGATAGAAACAAATTTGATAGAAAATTGTAAATGCTATATGTTGAAAACGCTTTGATTTCACTTTTTATTCTGACTTACTTTGAATTTAAAAAAATTAAGTTTTAAATAATTTAGTCAATTATATTACATTCGAAGATTTCAATGTCAACTTTTAATTTAGAAGTGAACACAAAAAAATTGTTTTTTTTTCAATTTTTTTCTTTAAAAAAAGTTGTTATTGTATTTAACAATTTTTGAATAAATGTCACACTTTCTAGTGCGGCAACATTCGATTACTTTCAGATAAATAATAATGGAAAAACTTTTTCTCTAATTGAAAGTGTAAACAATGAATTTTTATCGTCATATTCGAAATTGATTCAAGATTTTTTCTAATATTAAATCATATATCATCGTTATGTCAGTTGTCTAAAGACATTTTGTGACATTAATTTAATCGATTTTCAGTTAGAGGTTTATAGGTTGTTTAAAAGTAAAAGACAACATTTTTAGTTCTATGTTTGATAAAATTAATTCCAATATACAAAATAGTGAATGATTTTTTATTAAGTAAACATTTTGTGAATATTTGCTTTCGATTTTTTTAGTAATTTTTGATTGAAATATAATGATCTTTAGAATTTTATTAAATTTTAATCATAATATGAATTCTAATAATTTTCTATTTAAAATAATTTGCTTCATCAAAATAAAAAACTAAGAAAAAATGCAGTTAAATAAATTTGATAGACATAATTCTTTCTGAAAATGTACTGAGAAACAATGAAGTAATTGTAATTGCATATTAAAAGAACTTGCTATATTCGTCGTTATTAGTAATAATAATAACAATAAAAATATCATTGGGATCTAAATGATGATATGATCAATTTTGTAATCTACATCGTGGGAGTCGGTCAAAGGTGAAACTCTTTCCAACTGGGAGTAATTAAGATCTTAATTAGGTATTCAAGTCGCCCCTTGTAGAATTTACAATGTTGCACGTCACTCTGTAAAACATTACATAAATGAACGTGAAACTGCAAGGTGAACCAACGAATCAAATTGCACGATTCAGGTTTATCGTTCTATCGAAATGACTTCTTTTTTCGTCATTCACATTTCACATGACAAGTCGTAACTGTCGATTATGATTTGTCATCTTAGAGTACATGATTTTTTTTCTCTGTATGTTTTTTTTACTTCACTTCTCTTTCCGCCCATGTCAATCTCAAAATTTATATTTGAGATGTATAAGCGATGTTACAGTATGTCGATCGCTTTTAAAGTCGTGCTCCGTTCGAAACAATGACGGAACGATGATTTGTGACAGTTGACATGTTTTCACGCTGGTTTGTCGTAATCGATTAGTGCTCGCAGACGCTTTAGGCCAATCACATTTTGTCTTTGGTAAAGTCGAGATCTGTATCAGGGATATTCAATTAACGATGCTAACAAAGCCGAGAGGTTTCTAATTTGTAAGTTTGTTAAAAAGTATTTCAACTTAAGTTAAAGCTTGAAATGGTATTTCAAATTAAATCTTATGAAATATGTTGATGGAAAAACAAACCGGATAATAACTTGAGATTTAATCTCAAAATGAAAAGTAGATTTGATTGTATCTCAATGTATATATATAAAATTAGACCTTGTTAAGATGAACTGTCATATTAGATACAATTAACAAATATGTATATTATTAATTTCACGATTCCAATACAACAAACATGTATTTTTAAAAATAATTTACATAACATTATTGTAAGATATTTTAATATATATTTTTGTTCACATTTTATATTTAAGAATTAAATGTGTTTATTGATTAAACAAAATGAATCTTAAATTTTAAAGAGAAAGATAAATTTTCATTGAAATGTAACATTGAAGATGTATAAGTAAGAAATTTCTATAGTTTTAGAATAAATTTTCTTCTAATTACGACGGTAAATATTGTATTTGAGAAGAAAGTCTATTCGCCGTTATGCTGCAAACGCAGTATAAGCAACGGTAGAAAAAGTCTTATGCCGTGAACTCTCGTCGAGATCTTTGACGCCATTAACGACAGCAATAAATCCCGCGATATATACCGACAGCGTGCTTTCCGATTTTCTTTACGACGCAAGTTGGTGATGCGATTCGCGAATGGCGATAATCGAGTGATGCGAAGAGTCGTTAATTATCGTTGCCGCACCGCCGGGTTGTTGTTTTGCCGACCTGCTTCTGCAACAGGTGTTTTATACAATTTCCAACCAACAACAATAACACTTAAACAGTTTTTTTCCTTTTTATTAATAACAATTGCCAATCGTATTATGAATTGAAAAAAGCACTATGATTACGCCTTAAGATGAATTGCTTTTATAAATCTTATATCTTCATTATACTCAGAAAAATGAATTCAATAATTGTGAAAAATTTTTGGTCATAATGTGTATGCATCAAATTATAACTTCAGATATGTACTATAAATTACAAGAGTTAAGAATCATCAGTTCTTGTTGCGTAAGATATTTTTTATCATAAAATACATGTGAGAGGTTTATTGTATAACTAGATAGGAAAACTAATAAAATCTTTCAGTTAAAGTGGTATAAAAATCCATCTTCTATGAAGACTTCGTAACTTTGTTGTGGAAAACATCACAATTTCCCAGTTTGTTAAGTCACTTTAACGACATAACATAACATTTCTATTTGATAAAAATGTTTTTGTTGTAAAAAATTTTTAATGAAATGTTAAAATATTAGAATAAACTATTTTTAACAGTAAATGACAGTTACATTAGTTTGCCAAAGATAGACAATACATTTTAAATGAGCGGTCATTCATTGGGTCAATTTGTTAATCGGTCTTTCACTGGTGCTTTTACTCTAATTACATTTTACTTATTAACATTTTTCTATCCAGTAAATTTGATACTACCATATTTTTGTTATTTTATTCCTATCAATCATATCATATTTTTTATTTTATTTCAAAACATGTACCAGAAATTGCTCTTTTTCTCAATCAAATATTATAACATTGATAAAAAATCTATTTTCGATTCATCATCATATCATGTGAACCATAAAAAGGTAAAGTATGTGAGTTATTGTCGAAAAAAAAAAGAAAAAGAACGAAGAAGAAGAAAGAAAAAAGAAATGATGAGACTAGAGCTAAACCGATAGAACCGTGGCAGCCGATTCAGTAACGTTAGGTGTACCGAGTGAATTGCATGACCTTCGACCTCACGTCGACTCTACGTAGCAATGTCACGCAAAGTCACGTGGCCGACATAAACGTGACGCGCCGTGAAATACCCTCCTAATGGGCGAGCGCTATGTGTTCACGCATACGGTCGCAGTCGCTCGTCTTCGTTGTGAATATGAAGAAAAAGAAAGTGGAGGAAGGCGACAAGCAACAACCACATCGATAAGAACTGCGTCGGTGACTGGTTAAGTTGCGAGTGCTTCGAACTGCTTTTTTTGCAAGCTTCGTTCAGCACAAAAAGGTTTCCCAGTCTCGTTCATTACTTTGCTAATGCAATTATGATTGTCCTATGTGCGACTGACCGACGCCATTCACGCAAAAAGCGCCGTATTGCTACGAAACAGTGCGTATGTGCGTGACATGAATGCTCTTTCAATTAGCAATACAGATAAGAGCGTTGTTAGTGATTAGTCGTATACAACATTTCACATTACAAAAAAATTTTTTTGTGATTCTTACAGTGAGTATAACATTATTTTAAATAGAAAAAAAAATGAACAAATATAGACTGACAAAAATAGAACTTGAATTTTGAATGTTTTTAAACAAGCTTAATGTAAAAATCTAAATTGAACAAAAGTGGAAGAAAAAAGTAATATTTTTGTGGATGACAATGTGATGGATATAATATGAGAATCTTTTACAAAACTGAATCAAATTGCAATTGGGAAAGAAAATATATATGAATTGCGAGAGTAAAGTAGTTTATTCGGTTGTTAGGCATCGTGAATCAGCGACGCATCTGTATAAGAGCGGAGCGATCGCAGTCGCAATATCGTTGTGCCGATCTCTGAACGATTTGTCAGCACTCGGCCGGCCATGTTCTATCTTATCAAATATATATCAGACAGCGCTCTTTCGTGTAATTTTTGCTGCAGTACTGGACATGGAAATTGTGTGCAAAAATCGAAAACCTTTTCTTTCCAATGAAACAGACTACAACGATATTTTACGTCTATCGTCAAGTCAAGATAAACGTACTCGTACAAAGTGACATTGTTCTACAATTATAAAATCATTAATCATTGTACATTATATTTCGCATGTTTTATCTTGAAAGATAGTTCACAATTGTGTTTCATATTAGTCGAATTTCAAATGAGCTGTAATAGCTGTAATACGTATAAGTTATAATACCACTTTGCTTCTGAGTTGTTGTTGTAAAAGATTATTTTATTATTTTATAAATTTAATTCTTGCTTAGATGTGAACTAAATATTAGAGATTTAAAATTTAAGAGTATGCGAAACATTTTTGAAGATAAATCAATATAATGTTAATTCATGAAGAGTTAAATTTATATCGCATTTAATTCATTTGTTTTAATTCCAACAAATTATTTGGATAATTAATTAAGTTCAATTTCAAGTTCAAGATGATGAATATAGAATAATACAATTTTTAAATTTAAGCTTATTTTTTCTTAAACAAAGTGTTTCAATAAATAACATGGACATTTTGTTCTGAGTTTTGCAATATTTTATACACATTTTCAAATTAATAATCAATTTGACAAATATTCAAACATTACCTAAATTAAATCATCAACTACAGGAATGTAAAGAATGAAAACTGTGTAAAAATAAATACATAGTATCATTATTGCACACCTGTTAGGTTCACCAATATATACATTTCAGTTAATCTATAATCAGCCAGTTAATTTCATAATCGCACATAACTGCTACGATAATATTAAAAATCATAACAGATATTTTACTACGCCAATTTTTCATGCATTATTATCCACACTATTATACATAAGAATTTTTAGAAAAAATGTATTCGCAAATGTCTTAGTTCAAACGCTTCTAAAGCATAGTTGTTAAAACTGCTACAATTAATCTCTCTATTATTTCAAAAATATATAAAATTTACTTTCGTTGAAAACGTACTTTCAATTAGATCCTCCTCGAACTTAGATATATGAGTCAAATACTTTCATCAGACTATTATAACATTACTTTATTCTGTATAATATTCTTGGCAATTACGAAGTATTGCTTTTGCACGTTAAAAGAGTGAGATGGAATGTGTGAGTGAGATGGGATATAAGAGGGGAGAATGCTAGCAGGCGGGTTAATCTCGATTAAGAGAAGAGCTGTGCGTGCACTCGTGCATCGTGGCCAGTTATCCAATTGCTGAACGTCGATCTCGATAACGGTGACTGCGAGCTGCACCGCCTTCTAAATACTGGTAATGGCGCTTAATATATCGCTGCCAGATAACAATCGTCAGGCAATCGCATACACGCGCCTCGTCACTTTTCCACGGAAGGTTTGTCTTACGAACGAAAGGCGCGCCGTTCTTTCGTTTTCGACAGATCATTCTTCTCTTAAAATCATTATCCAATAGTAGCAAGCAATTATCCATTTAGACATAAAGATTAACCCAAGCAAAATAACATTTAAGACCATCCAAATTGAGCATTTGTTTTAAGAATTGTATATTTTGTACGAGGTGAGAGATTGAAAATATTAAGAAAGTTGCTTCGATAAATTATTATTGACTGTTTTTTATTGTAAAGACTAATAATATGTTGAGAAATATATAAGTTATTAGATAAATTTATTTATTAGCAGGGATGAATCAAATGCATTCATTTTCACTAAAAAATCATTTATACATATCAAAAAAGAATCGAGGCATTATACCATTGAAATTTTATGACACATCAAAAAGCTATGTATTATCACAAACAAAAGTAAATCGTTACAACTCATATGCGCAGTCTTCAACTAGTGTTAAGCATTTCTTTTTAAACTGAGGTAACTATCGGTCCGAGGTATATACCGGTTCCTGTTTTATCGGGTCTAGAAATATGGCAATAAAGAAATTTATACATACTGAAGGTCGTAAATGTAGTGGCTATAAAAGATTGTAGGCGATGAAGTTTAATTTTGCAAGAAACCGCGCCCTTATGAGCTTGACCGTAGAATTCTTCCGTATTTTGTGTGTGGCTTTGGTGTTTAGCATACATTAGTAATACAATAATTTCTGATTAAAATCGTTCTTTCTTACTCTAAACCGCGTTTTTTATTCATCCATTTTATGTTAAAACGCAAAGCAAATTTCGTTTCCATTTGATACATTGAATTGTTTTATTGTACGAATCTTATGACGCGGAATTTAATGAAAGATTGTGCAATCAAAAGATACTAATTGTTCTACATTGTAATTTATTTAAGGTGTGTAATTATGATTACTCCATTATGTGTAATTTCATTGGAATGAATATCAAAGGTGAAAAGATATAGAAACACCTTGCCTGACAAGGCGTATTTGAGAGAGGGAACGACAGAAGAGGCATAAAGGCTAGGAGGAGGGAAGGAAGCGAGTCGTCACGAGGTCAAAAGGCTGCTGGGGACCTGGGTTGACGGATAAACATAATGATTTAATGACCATTTCGTATATGAACGACACAAAATTCTATGATCACGGGGGCCTTTAATGACACGGCACTTGCCACGAGGCTGCAATTATTTTGCAGCACGTTGGACTAGAGTGACGTCACCGTTGCACCTTCTCACGACCTATGACCATTTGGTCGCCAAGAAATCAAGAATACTCCGCCCTAAAATCGCTTTTTTTATACTTACGGTTATTTGGCCAATCTATTGTCAACTAATTTATGTTATCAAAATCTATTTTCTTGCTTCGGTAAACTTAATTGTTTAGTTTTAAGCTTACATACAATGGATATGATAATATACAACAAATAAAGTTAAAGCAGATATATGACTGATTTTTGAAAAAATATATTAGTAATATTTAGAATCTTACAATTGTTAAAATTGTTTAAGGAATTTAAGAAATAATAGTTTTCAAGTTCAAGTTTGCCTTGAACTTTCAAGCTTTTTCGTCACATTTGAATTACTGTCGATTAGTAATTTTTATTCCAACAAATTGCTGAGTGTGCTTACAAATGTTGAAATGCAGTTAAATTCAAGTCAGATTTATCTTAATAACTTTTCTGATAGCACTTTTCAGAATTTCATCCAAGTATATTCACACTTTCCACGATAACTTAGTTATTTTTAGAATTCAATTCTTTTAGATGTAACGTTAGTTTCTTCTATATCAATTACAATTTTTACGCGACTTTTTTTCAAATTCCATCTAATTAAGTAGAAAGTTTTCTGGGTTATCAAAGTTATACTGCAAAGATATTTGAAGTCTGGGTTAGTTTATAGAAATGAATTTGAGTGAACGAAACAAGGCACATACTCTCGAATTCTTATCAATTACAATAATACTGTTTTTGGAATCACGTATTTCGAGCGTTGATTATGAATCGTGAGAACCACGTGCGTTTTTTGCACATACATTCCATACACTTACATCGTATCCAATATAAATCAGATTGTATCACAAAAGTGCTGCAGTTATCCGGTCAGAAGATCTAAACAGCTCTTCTGTTCGGCAATTATCGCCAATACATCGGCGCGGGAAAATGTCAATGTACAAAAAGCCTATTTCAGCTCTTTGTCGTTATCAATGTTGGCAAAGCAGGTATCTTGCCAGGAAGTTTAATTGTACGCTTAGTTATTCAATTTACGACAAAACGCAGTTTCCATTGATGATTTCAAAAGTTTTTCTATTGAATTTCGACGATATGCACAAGCTTTGGCAGCTGTCGCAATTTTGACAATAATTATGAATTATTCATTGATATCCCCCTGAGAGCAATGAAATTTTCGTACAATAAGTTTTAGCTTTACAGCGGGTGGTAAATTTATAAGCTCCAGTCTTATCTGATGATAATCTTTGGACAGAAACAGCGGCTCCGTCAAACAATAACCGAGACAATTTCATAAATTTGGCGCGGACGCAATGATCATGAGAAGAAAAGTAATTTTAATCAGTATCGCGACGCAGTGCCCCACAGGGAGTCCAGTCAGCGACATTGGACATATTGCTGACTGTCACCTGGTGGGGCGTATTAGTCTCCTCTTTATTTCCCTCTCATGTTGTCTCTTTCTTATTTCATTCGCTTCTTCTATTTTGTTGTCGTTTCGTTTTCGTCCATCTTTCTGAAAACGATTTTGTGGCCACTGCTACTAATTTACCGCTACCTGGAACATACACTTCGTTGTTCTAACCTGAGTTACGACGGTGATGCCAACGCGGCGCACGGATATAAATTTGCGACAGAAACGTGGAGAGACTCGGGTGGTCCAAATACATTTTCCGTCTCTGTCTTTAACGGCTGCAACCGGAACGCCGAGTTGGATGCGGTCGAAGATAACCTTCCAATGTGTTAAGCGAGATTCCCTTTCGATTTATCTAGACTCGAGATTTACACTTTTATGGTCTACATTCGTGAACTCGGCTCGAAAACGTAAGAATTTGTTTTAGGCGAACGATTTATTGGGTCCGCTCAAACGATGTAATTGGATTTCAAAATATTTAACTCGACCGAGTTGCGAAATCAATTCCAAAACACCTTTTAACCATAGATATGAAACAAAATTCCATTCCAAGACTCAAATATTTGGCCATGGTTGAAGGATAATGAAATTAGAACGCCAACCTGCCTTGATATATTTATCTCATCATATAGAGATAATTCGAGAAAAACATTTTGAGATTTAAATATCAAAGACAAAATGTTTTCGAAGCGACAAACGCGCTGATTATTAATTGCTTTGTTTTAATAGAATTAATTCTCTCATTGAATTAGGGATATCCAGAAAATGCATTAATCAGAATCAGAATGCGGCTTTGCTTACTCGAGTGGTAATGGATTCGATAAATCTTACTTCATTGCACGACGCTAAGTTAAGTGTATCTAAATCAAATTCATTTCTGATTCTGTTTATTTTAATGTCTTTATCGTATTAAATGATGTAATTTATTCAACCAAAACATACATAAACTGTTGAACTTCAAAAACTCGTAGAACTTGTCATGTCGGGTACTTGTGAATTAGAACCGTTAATGTAATTTATGTTTTCAAAACCAAAAAAAATGTAAATTTCACCGCGCTCATTAATATCGAATTTGTCGTCAATAATTTCTCTAATCATCAGATTTTCAATAATTTACAAGTTGACTTTGATTTACAGTATTATTAACGTAAAATATTATATTCATATTAACATTGAAAGTAAAATCCGTAGAATGTCAAATTTTACTTTATGGTTCCAAAAATGTATGTCAGATTGTTTGAAAATAAAGAAGAATGAAATAGAAAACCGTATAATGAAGTATGTGATGAAATAATTTAAGCTCACAAGATACCGATTGATAACCTCTTGAAATTCATCGAAAGTCATTCGATTACAAGTAAATATTCAGTTACAAAACAACAGTCGAAGATTCTTGTGAGAAGATGCGACGTTAATGTAGGATTAAGTCTTTGGTGCGAATACCATTATCGTTATAATCTCAAGTTGCAGAGTAGATTGCACTGCATGATTACCGTATCGGAAAACGATCGATGGTGGCAAAAGCACTTGGTTATGGTCCTAATTATGCGATCGACACCTTCTCAAACACGTTTCAGTAGTAAATCACTGACCGAAAGAGAATCCCTCGTCCTGCGTCCTGCTCGCGCTTACATTACAACACGAGCGAGAAGGTGTCACGTATTACTTCGTTCAGTAATTGGACGTTAGGGGAGATTCGGACTGAACGGAAGATTCGGCAAGGACAAAATTCAAAGTCGGCTGAATTTGAACCAGAATGCGATCTAAAAACGTGTTCGGATCGTTAAAAACCACCGGATGAATGTTCGTTCCAACTTCATTTGCATATTTCGTTTATTTGGATCGAAGCAAGATAGAGGATGGGTGTTGCTGCTAATGAGACTAATTTATAAAAAGGAGCTTCAATTCTTTCCGACGTTTTGATTTTGTTGCCTCTTATTCTTCTGTCCAATGTGTGTATACTGTTAAACGATATCTGTGCGATACGCTAAGTGTCTAGAAAACGAAACATATCGTCAATGGATAGAGACAAAAGGCTCCAACAGCAAATGCTTTTTTTGTTATTAAAAATGTCAGCTATTAGCGGCAAGAAGTATGTGCAGAATATGTATTCTTTCAGTCAGGTGCAGCTTTGTATACACAGCATTCACTGCACACTAAATAGGCACGCCTTCTTCGTTTCATATATATACAATCCTTATACTGATCAAACACGGAGGACATAACAACAACATAGTTCGAGTTACTTAGCTCGTTCTTCATCGACTCATCTCTCTCTTGCTGTAGGCCAGAGATTTATTCTAATTATTCTAATTAGCTTCGAGTATGATTTTTTTCATATTTCCACGTTATACTGAGAGGATGTTGTTGATATTTTCAGTTATGCAAGAATTCATTTTTATTCGTACAAATTGATAGATATCTATCATGCAGCGGTTTTTTGCTTGAAATAACTTATTACTTTTAATTATAATTATTAGCTGAATTATTGCGTGCTTTAATAACTGCTGATGAATTTCACTTTAATGTAAATTTATGCATTTTTTCTCGTAATTTTTACATTTTTGTTTTTCATCCAAAAGTTTAATTATCGCTGTGTTTCATTAATGAAGTTTGTCAATCCAACATTATGCCAGCGATTTCAGTTACAGTCGTACGTCATTTTTTGTCATCAAAGTAAACAGACGAAAAAGTGGTTGAAATGATAAAAGGCGATAGGTCTTATGGATTTTCTGAGAAATTTGCGACTACCGACGAGGGTCGATGCATAAATTTTGTCTTGTCCACTTCCGGAAAGTGTTGCGCGTGTCTCATTAGTCCTTAAGGCTTTGCTTAAGAAGGAATTAAATGCAGCGTTTCTGGGATGGGTGTCGACTCTGCTAGGACCCCATGCCGCGTGGCTGCTTATAATGAAGCTTCGCAACACCGTCTTTAACTCAGTCTGTACGTAGATACGCGTGAATCTTACATAGCTGGTCTAACGCTCACTTTAAGTGTCAACCGAGTTTGTAAGTTTGCGAAGAGTATATTCTTCATCTACTGTCAGAAACACTGTTTCACACATTTTCCATTAGATCCTGCGACGTCAACTTTTTCTTCTGCGACTTCTTTTTTGGTTTGACGAAAAATTACGTAAAACCAACTGCACGAATGATAGTAAATAAATAATCATGACATAATAAATAATTTGAGATTAAGTTACGATACTTAATAACATCAATTAATATTCATTAAATTATTATTAGGGAATATAAAATGCGCGTTGATGAAATGTAGCTTTTTTATCGCGAGAATTTCAGCAAAATTTAGTTAAGTGTAATTTATCATATCATGTCCTGGATGCTATTTTCATAATTATATAAATATGCATTTTTATATTTTCAAAATTGTATTGATGGATCATGATTTGATAACTGTCATCGTATAATATGTACTGTAACCTCACATTTTTGAAATTCAATTTTTATCTTATATAAGAAAAATCAAAAGCTAATGATTATTAATGATAAAGAAAACCACAGTCGATAAATGATCACAGTATTAGACAGTCGTCAACTTTTTTTGAATGTAACTCCTCTTATAAATGTATTTATTTTGCAAAGACGAGAAATGAAAAAGCCAATAGAAAGTGATATGATTCAAAGATAAATAGTTATCTTTCAATGTATTAATTTTATCTCCTAGGAAATTTGTAATGTGCAAATTTAGGAAAATATGAAAGCAAATTTGAATATTAATAATTAGAAATTGTTATTTATCTAATTAATGATATACAATATATTCATTTAATGAGCAATGCAATTATATTATTATATTCAAATATAATAATAATAAAACAAGCAGGTTAAAGTAGGAATTATATAATGAAGCAAAGAAATTAAGTTTACGAATGATAGCATTAATTCCAACGTTGTCACATTATCCGAACGACCAAGCCCATTGAAATGTATACTCTTGTTCTTATCTAAATATCCACTTCTTCAGTTTACATATTTAAATGCATACATTAATTAAATGTAGTTACGCTGATTTAATTACTTTACGACTTATTAATAATGCGATGACGATATCATATTATCTTTAAGTACCATAATAACATGATCTTGTCATGAGTCATCTTTAGCGGAGGGTGAACTTCGGTGTTCTCAAAGTAAATCATCTTGGTTGGCGGATGCCCGAAGCTGTGAATCCTTCCTCCCGCTTTCTTCATCCATTGCAGTTTAACTGTATGAATAGTGACTACAAATCTGCCATTTCGCTAATTTATACATTTCATGGCGAACTCATAAATGCGTTTTTGATTTAACGCGCTTAAACTCGTATTACACCACTTCTAACAACCACGTTGAAACAGATTGAACGAATTCGCGACGTTCGAAGCAATGAAGTGTGAAGTTATTGCGACTCGATTTGTCGACGTTAATTGAAAATTATTCGGTAATACAGTTGATTGATAGTAGAACGTTAACTCGTTCATATATCACATCGTAGTTTGGATTTACCTTCCTTGTTTTACGTGCAAGCGCGAGCGCTTGTTTTTCCTCGTCAGATAAACGG
The DNA here is from genome assembly GCA_022817425.1 of Gryon sp. ZL-2020. Classification (NCBI taxonomy): domain Eukaryota; kingdom Metazoa; phylum Arthropoda; class Insecta; order Hymenoptera; family Scelionidae; genus Gryon; species Gryon sp. ZL-2020. The sequence continues at coordinate 25,350 of JABFPJ010000290.1, read as the reverse complement.
ATATCATTTATCGTTGTACCTTCTTGCCTAACCTCCCACCAACCTTATAAGACTCGTCTTAGTGGGGTCAGGTCGACTAATAAATCCAATACGCCACGGTTCGTCCCATGCGAGAGCAACGGTTTTACAATTCATGAATTTATTATGGGCATAGTGTGAAAGGCCCCTGCTATTGATTTATCGTTGCACCGTACGCCCGACCAAGTATCGTCACGCTTTTGCAGCGAACAAGTACCAAAATGGATGGCAATCAAATTTTCAACAATTATTATATCGATTGCGATTATCTCAAAGCCTATAATTTTTTGCAAACAATCCTTTCAGTTGCTTCTTGCATATCAAACTTAAAACATTAATCAATTTCATTAAATCAACGAGATGTAATTGTATTCATCATTCTGTAAATATAGCAAACAGTTTTCTTTTTGATAATTTTTAAAGTGTTTATACTTTGGATACGAAACATCACAATATAAGGTATTTGTATTGGAAGATACACAAGTTGTGACTTATGAAACCGTTACAATATTCTAAGTGAGGCCAAAGTTAGATATAAAAGGTTTTAAGTAGAAAGAGTCTCAGAGGGCAAGTCCGAACGTCGCGAGTAGTGCAAGCAGAACTTTGCGCGGCAGTTCATTAATCAAGAAATGCTCGCAGTGGAATACCATCGTATTTTGAGAGTTGCAGTCAGTCCATTTATCATCAGAGGAAACGTATTTGTAGGTAGTGACCGAGCGTCTGACTCGCTAACAAGTGGATACGCTGTCCTCGCAAATGATGTAGCACCGAATACCGAGGACCCCCTACAGCGACTGACACCTCCAACCTTCGCCAGAGCGCCTTCAACCCCCTGCGAACGAATCACTTGGGGAAAACTCATGCCACTTGCGATGAAGTACTATTTTATTCAAATTTCAGTCGAATTATTCAAAAGTAAATAGTATCATCGCTACAAATTGATTTACAGTTTACTCGCACTATAATAACAAATTACATAAACATACATTTGGATATAAAATAATGTAAAATTCAGCAGTAAATTAAGATTCAAATCAAAAAGTTACATCAAATGACAAATGATAAACGAATTAAATTAATTTTTAATTAGGCTAAGTATAAACAATAAATTATGATTGGAGGGTTAATAAGTAAAGTGATTATTCAAGACAATTACGCAGTTAATAAACATGTTGAAATAGTGTATAATAAATTGATTAGATAATATGTAAAATAGATAAAAAGTGGCTGTGAGAAAACTGATGTAACGAAAATGGAGACTAAGAGCTGAAAACTATTATGTACATGTAAGTACGTGACAGGATATACGTCATGAGGGTGTAAACGAGTTTTCAAGGCTCTGTAACTAATGCGAGCGATGCGCTAATGGCAAGGTGTCTGTGTGGATGACTTTTTAACTCTTTTTCTTTATTCGTTCTTTGCTATATTTTGCTCTCGTCGTAACATTCGTGATATAAAACGCAAGAGCTTGAAGTAATAAGACGAATAAAAAGTTGTTTGAACGATGTAAGCCTGGCTTATTGAAATCGGCCCTCCGCCTGCTTGTTGCTAACTTTGACGGGGCGCGGAATAAAAGTTCGCCCGTGCGAAACTGACGTTCCGACCCCTCCCACCCTGTGTTATAGAAAACACGATATGTTTAACACTTGTTTTCTTTTAACGCAACAAAAACTTTCTTCTTCACTTAGGCCATAACGTATAAAAGATGTTTAGAAAGAACGCAGATAATTAGAATTCAATGTATTATACAATTTCATCCAAACATTGTTTTAATAATTTTATTAGATTCTAGATATTTATTGAAAATTAAAAGAAATAACTATTAATATATGGAATTTATGTACAGAGACGTTTAAATGAACAATTTGTTCAAAACATTTTTCAAACTGAAAAAATTGGGATTTTCTTGACAAACAGTTATGTTGTCAGATGCTATTTGTTGGCGTTTATGTGTGTGAGTATGACTACATGTCAATAATACAAAGCCATGTCAATTCCACATTACAAACATAAAAATCTTCAACATTCCTATAACAATTCAACAACATTCCAGAAGATTTTATGAAAATAATGATGCGACCGTATTCATTTGATTACATTTCTTTTTGTTCTGACATTTGTGTTATATTCAACTTGTTTTTACAAAAGAGCTTGCATAAGTTACAAACAAAATCATAGGAAAAAAGGCAAGTTTGAAAGAATTAACAGCAAAAACAATAGTTGATGCTTCTTAAGGTGATTCTTCAATTCTGCTGCACCGGAGTTAGTGTCTTTTGGAATTATAATTTTTCGGAAATGAATTGAAATTAGTAAAGTAATCCAACGATTCTCTGTTTATGAGAGAATCTTATAATGCAAGCAGAATTATTTTTTTTGTAAACTTTTGCCTCAGTACTTAATCGCGTTTTGACTGTGGTACGTAAGTAATGAGCAAAACGCGATTAAGTACTGAGACAAAAGTTTACAACAAAAAATAATTCTGCTTGCACTATAAGATTCTCCCATAAACAGAGAATCGTTGGATTACTTTACTAAATCCAATTCGATTCTGGAAAATTATTATTCAAAAAGACACTAACTCCAGCAAATCAGAACTCAAGAATCACCTTAAGTCGGTATCACGTTTGAAGTACAATGCCGACTGGGGAATAAATATTCTTATATTTGAAGATGTTCAATGATTGGCAGGTACATTATTTCATATCAAACTTAGTTGGAGATACAGCACGAATTCTGAGGTATAAAAGAAGTCTGTAACGAGGCCGATGCCCCGGGACTTGTTCGGTAGAAGAAGTGTGGCCGTACGACGTGGGAATACACGTCGCTGCGAATTACGCCCTTCGCGCATCCAACGAGAAGCCGAAGAGGTGTAGGTGTCGAGCCAGAACCAATCCCTGATCGCTAATTCCTCGGAAACCCTTCCGGCCTCCCCCGTCAAATGAATACGAGCAGACACTTTTTCTGCTCCTTTTAAGTTTTGTTCCAAAACCTGGCGCTTTACGTCACCGGCACTACAATTACTCATTTAGAAGGTGAGAACCTACTCGTGAAGATCCAAATTTCTTTCGACGCGCGGCCTTCTTCCGCCCTCCTTTCACTTTTTCAGCACCGACAATCCGACTGATGTGCCGCGAGGCACTCGCTTCATTTTTAACTACGGTTTTCAATTTCACTTCACTTGTTCTAAACAAACTGATGCACACTCTGCTATTCGTAAATTAATATTGGGTGTGCTATTACTTTAGGTGATGCAGATGATGTTTATTTAATGATTTCTGTTTTAATATACCTATTCGCAAAAATGAATAGCTTAAACTAACATTTAATGTTAATGTAAGTTCTGTGCCTTATTTTTATAACAAACAAATATTTGTTTTAAAAATTAGATAAATTTCTTTTTTTAATACAAGCTTTTATATGTTTGCTAAAATAATTTTTTTAACAGACAAAATAATATAGCAACTTTATGAGATCTCATAATAATGACATGTAAATCTGCATTAGGTGTTTTTCTAACCCGATCTTTGCTGTGTATGTAAAAGACAACGACACAAATGAACCTTTCACAACTCATATATGACATGTTTCAATTTAGTATTCCTTATATTAATGTTTATTATCGTTAAAATACGTTTAGTCGCTATACAAAATTTGTATCTGTCTGTGATTATATCGAATACAGAAGAAACTAGATTGTGAATTGCAATTCGTGGTGTGAAATCAGTATATATAAAAAATTGTATCGTTTCGATATCAAGCATAGACTGTTGAGGAATGTTCTGAGCATGTTGATGAATGTGGACACAACGTAAAGTCAAGCGTTGACATATTGTCTTGATAAAGTACCATGCCTCGAAAACGACTCCTCTCAATCTTACGGTTAAATTGAAACAAGAGACACCTTTTCCTCAAAGAATAAAGAGTCTGTATCGTCCTTTTTTTGATCGACAATTTTTCATGTGCCATATAAATTCATCCTAACTATAAGTTGATTTTAAATAAAAATATTTCATCTTCATAATTCTAGTTTAAACCGTTAGTGTACGAAACCTGTAAAATATTCATAATTGAAATTCTAATTTACATAATTGCAATGCGCAGTAACCATTTGTTTACTTTTTTTGTTTACATAAAAAAGTAAACAAATACAAGCTATATGTAAACAAAGTAACATAAAAAAAGTAAATAAAACCCAAAGTTAACAAAGCAATGTAAACAAAGTAACGCAAACAAAGCAAAATGGACGAAGTAAAGATAGTTGTTTTTGACTATTTAGATAGATAATCATTCTGACTATCCATTTTTTTCGACGTTATAAGTATAATTATAAGAAGATTTTGTTGTTAGCTAAAGCGTATCGAAACAAAAGCATTGGACTGCGATGAACCAGTTTAGAATTTCAGAGGCTGGATATTTCGTCTGAAACACTAGACGTGCGTTGGTACCATGGCTCTATAGCATTGAGTAATGCGGTGTGGAGTGGTCGAAATGAGTACCATTAATAATCGATGAAATTGTCTCTCTTCGGCTGGTGTTATTCGAGTGTGAAGCGTGCGATACCGTCGAGATAGCGGCTTAATATTAATAGCCATGTCTCATTGTTCCGTGATACACGGGAGTGTAGTTTTCTCTTCTTGTCTGTCGCTTGGTTCGGCAGGAAAATATGGATCTGATACTTGGATGACGCAATTTTTTTACACCGAATATCTTGTTTTATCGACGTGCTTTTGCTATTTAATCCGGCGTGAGTTATTGCTCAAGCTGTAAATCACTTATATCCATTTGTAAAAGCGCCTAAGTCTGAAAAGAGCCCGTGAGTACACTTTTCCAGTATCCTCGCAGGTGCTCGCGTGTATGCGTGAGAGAATGCTCGTCCCAGACGAGGTATCACCCACGTCATAACACTTTATGCGTATGCATTCATAATCGTTAATTGTGCGCCTCGATATGAGCCTCGATAATGCCTCTTCACATTCCACGTGACCGATAACGGGATTTCGGGCACATTTTGCGCATTCTAGGATCACCAGTTTGTCACATTTTTTTGATACTTTGTTGTCTCGTATTCCACAGAATTATTTTGATAAATAATCGTTAATATAAAAAGAGTTATAATGATGAATAAGTTTACAACTTATTTTTTAATCATAAAATTTAGTTATGCTAATTTCTTTTGTACTTCTACAACAGGAGAACAGTCATTTCACCAGGTCAATTAAATGTTCATATAATTTAGTAATTGTCATTCCACATTCTCACTAACTTTCACCCAAATGTAATAGAATAAATTATGTTAGATGTAGTGCGGCTTATATAGATTTGTCTTCGTAATGTTTTTAGATCGAAATCAGACAATTTTAATATACACAGATAAATTTATGAAGATAATGTATGGTTGATATCGTGGGTTATTCTAGGAAATGGTTGTATCCATTTGAATGTTACAAATTAGTTCATAGGATAAATTTAAAAAATTATAACTAATAAACAAACTTTTACTAAGCGTAATGCAACAGTTAATTTCATATATTGTATTATATTAACATATCGTATTATTAAAACTATTTGATTAGATTCAATAAAATGTTATGATTAAGATATTGAATGGAATCAAAATTTGCATCCTCACTTTATCACGTTAGCTAAAAATGAAAATACCAAAATGCTTAGTAATAGTTTCGTTCTGATATATTGATGACAATATCAAATGAAATATGTATTTATAATGTTTTTAAATGAATTTTATAGCGTGACATTTATCTTGGATATCTTGTGCAAGACAACGGCAATGATGATATGTTTTCTTTTCCTTTTCCGGGCAAATGCGATGGGGGTGCAAACGCGTAGAGCGGGACGACGGGATGCGGGAACGCGCGGAGAAATCAAGATGCAAAGAAGACCCGCGCGCTTTTCAACTCGCCGCCTCGAAGCAGATAAATTCGCCCGGGACTCCCGATCTATTAATTCGAACCGCCATCACTGCATTCCATACGGTCACGATTGCGAGGAACCTCTTCGACCTTCCTGCTTTCTCGCGTTTGTCTTTACTCCTTAGTCAAGTAATCTACAGCAACAAACATGACAAAATGAATGCATAATTTTTATACAAATGATTATCGCCAAAAATAACTATCAATGCAATTCACAATGACGGCTTCAAAAGATACGATTAATATGACAAACAGTAATTTAATTATTATTATTGCCCAATACAAAAATGATCAAGATTTTCATCCTGGGTCAAAGTTGAAAGTTTCAAAGACTCGCGTAGAATCCGACGTTTATATAAAACGTTTATTGTTTTCTCTGCTTTGCTTTACAGACTTTACTTACAATCAATGGTGACATTGAAGACGCGGAAGAAGCTTTAGACGGTAATTTAGTACAGCTTCTTGATAACACATAACGCATCGTCAGAGATCAATCGAGCGATTGAGAAGAAGAGGGGAGGAAAGACGTGGAGGAGGATGAGGAAAAGGAAGATGCAGAAGAAGAAAGAGTAAATAAGAATGAAGAAAAATGTCGAGGCACAAAGTGGCCGTATATTTTCGCGACAAATTGCCGGATCTCGTTTGACTAGTAACATCGACGAAAATCGCGACTTTTTTTTTCTTTCTTTCTTTTTTGTGTTTATAACGTTGCGCAAACTAACAGACGGTTTATTGCTATAAACAATCGGCATGTGATTTTTGACACAAACTTTTACGCGAGCGCTCGGGATTTGTGAAACAACTACTGTATGTAAAGTCACCTGTAACGAAACATTCATATACTCCAACAGAAGCTGAATTTGCTCTATCCAATGTAAACTTCCTTTTGTAAATCGCAGGTTAAATAACCCACGTTGTGTTTATGCTAATGAAGGAATTTCATTCTGCACCACAATGAATAGAGAGTGCGTTTCTCTTGTTACTAATTTGCACATGTCGTATGTCAACAGTTGTCAAATAGACGACGCTGAATTATCATTTCGTTTTTTTGCAGTTAATTTTAAATACACTCTATGAATAATTATGTTTGTTTTTTTTTCGAAAATTTTCACGCAAAATTACGAAAAGGTGTGTCAATGAATTCTTATAATTTTCCGTATTATTAATTTTAACATCGATTAATTTTCTTTTGGTAATAGTAAGATTACATTTTGTAAGTATTACATTGTGCTCAATTGGAATATGTATAATGGGCAATTCATTTTTCATTGTTATCTCAATTGCAACTGAACTAATGACTTATGTTAATTGAACATTTATTTCAAGTTATACTTTCTTATGTCTAATTCAAGCGAAATATCGGTGAACTTGACTTTATCGCTTGTTTTCGATAAATGCACTGTCATAGCACAGAAATTCCCAGCTCTTACACGCCATTGTCCCAAACAAGTGTCTCTTGTAAATTTCCAACTGATATCCATACAAGAGACTTAGGCATACCAACGCGGAAACACCTCGAATCAAATCGTAAATAAACGCTCGACAAATCCACCACGTGCCTTTGCTTGACTGGACATGTCGAAAACAATTCGCAATCTATAAATTGACATCAATTATGATTCCGATACGTAAACATGATTCTAATGTTTGATTATATCTTCAATGACAAAATATTATGGTCGATTCAACTAGTTATATTTATGACTCAACAACTACTACATTATAAGATACATCTCAAGTAAACAATGTAATTGAATTCAAATGTTGTATATATAATGTATTTAGAAACATTAATAAGTTGTAAATATTCAATAAATAGAGACAGTTTTTTACTTTCCATCTTATAATTTACTTATAAAACAATATAAATGGCTATTTTTTCGTAATCCAAAGAAATCATTCAAGCTTGATTTCTTCTCAAGTGAGGATCTGAAAAAATAAATAATTCAATCGACACGTTATAAAATTGTAACACATGTGTTATTTATGAAGAAGCGTTAGCTTTCATTTTCTTATCGAGCGACAATTTTTGTTTGCTATTATTTACATGCAATGCGCCACAAAACACGAGGACATATTCAAATAATCTTCGGTTCTTTCATGTGATCATGCCGACTACGCCGTCAATCTGTCTGAACGTGACACCAAGAAGAAGTAACCAAAAGAGAGAAAAAAGAAAGACGAGGAACAGCAGATACCAGTTGGCTAGTTGATGTCAACTGCGAGCATCCGGGTATTCAACTGAAAACTGGTGTTTCAGATAATACAATATGTGATTCAAAATAATGGTAGCAGTTTTATTAACTTACACAATTTATACACCTGAGTAAGCTTTAGTAACTTGACTTGATTTAACCAGTAAATGCATTTAATTGAATTGAAAAATTGAATCTGAAATTATTATATTATTATTTTATATAAACTATAATGAAAACAGATGTTACTTTGCTCTAAATGTATATATTTATTTAAGGAAGGTATACAAAATTTGTTCTAATGAATGACACTTGAAAGTGTCTGTACATGTTGTAAAAGAGCGAGACACTTGCATTTACGTTTACAAAATGTATATGTATAAAGGCGCGGTGAATTTTTGTATTTTGATAAATACCGCGTGAGCGCATAATTGATGCGCAAATGCGTGTGGCTTTGCTTGCGCATAAATAAGAGGGAGCACTTGGCATTGTTTGAGCTGGCAGATGGACGTTAAAGGCACCGACTGTTGTTGATTTGCCACGATTACTCGAAGAAGGAGAGTTTACTGTGAATGTCACTTCTTGTAGTGCTGCGACACGAGTGGCCTCGACCAGAGCAAATGCACAAAAAAGTTAAATAAAACACACAAAAACAAAGAAGATAAAAAAAAAGTGAATCAGATTCTGAATCAGGGCAAACTCTCTGCGAAAAGAGCAATGTGTCACTGGATTAAGGTAGCGATCAAATTATTCATCCAGCAGGCGTTTCTGCTTATACGAATAGACTTCAGATGTAGAAAACGCGGCGCAGATACTACGTCTGATATATGAGACCACACAAAGCATCTAACGGAACGCAAAATCCGTATTAATAGCATTTCTTCGTGGCATCTTCTTTGCGTATGGAGCCTTCGTTGTGAGATTCGTCGTGTCATTCGTTTTCACTGTTTGCGCTTAACATGTGAACTTCTCAAGCGATAGTCATTTCTGACGCTAAGATGCGACGAAACTACTGTAAATAGTAGCAGAATGTAATCATCTTATTCCTCCACAACCGCAGGTCCTTTTGGTTCCTTATTGCTTGGGTTTCCGCTCTCGGCCACAAGTATTGCCCCTGTCGTAAAGGACAATTAAGATATTTGCAGTTAAATTTCTACTGGTTTCGTGGATTGTGCATATTTGAATCGTATAAGAATTTATAATGTAAATAATTGTGCTGCGAACCTTGTTGATTTTTAGATTAAAAATCATTTCTTGCAAAACGAAATATTAATATAACTTTACATAAAAATTGAGTACATTCCTTTTTTTGATAAACTAAAACTACAGTTTTTCGTTTTAATATTAAATATAAGAATGTCTAATATTCGATGTTATATGAAGAGATATTTTCGGATGTAATAAAATATTCTATATAAAGAAAAAGAAATGGCAACATTTTATCAGACTGATCGTTACTTCCAAATTTGGACTTGATATCAGAATCAATGAACTATGTCAAAAGAATAAGGGAAAAAACTTGCTTGTAGGCATTCTGCGTTGAAAAACTGTCGTAAATGATAAATCATTCGTAGGCACTTTCATCCTCGAACAATACCAGACTAATCTTCCATCACATACGAACAACATAGTTACGCCCGCATGGCGTCTTGTGATTTAGCACTCTGCGGCTAACCTCTATTATGTATGGAACTCGGCAGAAATTATCGGAAACACCTTGCTTGCCAGCGTCTTAGACTTTGTAACATTTTAAAAGCATTGTAGGTTAAATTATTTGATCCGTGGAATATCTTTCTTTTCTTATACAATTTATTTTACAATAAAAGTGATTTCGTGGTGTTGATTTTAAATTAACTGTTGTTTTAATGGACAACTTAATCTAGATAATACAGTGATCAATCAAAACAGAAAGAAACTATGCAACGCGTTATTTTTATAGAAACTTGTTTCAAACATAACAAAATGATAATAAATATCGCTTGAGTTCAAACATATAATCGCTTACATTTTCTTAACTGAAATATGGTAATATTAATTTGCTTTGCTTATACAGATTTTTTGAATATTTCGAATAAAATATCAAAGTTGAAATGTAAATGATATTTGAAACGATAGTCGACAGTTTTTATAGATTTTGCAGTATTTGGTAGCAGTGTAAGAAGTTAAGTTTACAAAATGTTTGCAGTGAAATAAGTGCTTTCACACAGCGTAGATAGTCAATGTTAGTCCTAATCAGCAGACAGTACGAAGAATAGTCCTGGCTTGTTTTTACGAGCAATTTTCTTCAAGTAATGACCAAGAGTACAGAATACTGTTGAGAAGGATTGCAGATCCGCGCGTGCTAATAGCATACAAATCGAACGGTTAGTATTAATTCAACTGTTGAGCTATATACGGATGACAATTATCAAGATTTGCGAGGATGCGCTCATGCAGCTCTTGCCCGATACCACAACCTTTTACGTGAGATCCAGTTTACTTGATATTCTCGTTATTTTTTCATGTGTCCGGCAGATTGTTAGCTTCCATTCTCCCATATACAAAAAAGTTACAAATGTAATTATTTCTGTAATTTTGAATATTACATTAATAATTATCAATCAGGGGCTAATTAATGCATTAATTAATTATTCACAAAAATACAGTTTAAAGTTTAGTTTTTATATATAGTGTTCAATTGAATGAAGATACAACATTTTAAGAGATATGATGTAATTAATGGTGTATTCAGTGATGAATCTCGACTTTATGAATGAAATCGCCGAAAAATTTCTTTTAGAGATCGTGCGACTACCTATAAGATTTCGTTTTTTTTTTCTTGTGTTCTCTCTCTTCTTCTTATTCTCTCGAGTTTCGTGTCGAAAATCGTGCTGCGAATTTCGCGCCGCCGCACACAGAAAATTAACACTTGGTCGCGAGTTTGCAAGGTGATCTTCTCGATATACGGATGAGATCGCGTTTGCTTATGTTAATTCAGTCGCAGTGAATTCTAAAGTCGTCCTCGCGAATGTTTTAATTAACATCATCATTAAGATAGGATGCGCTACATGTTCGCTATTTCATGCGTGACACTTTACATTCTTCTCATCTAGACGTGAATTTCCGACACTGCGAAGATACATTATATGTAAACATTTTGTAATTCGAACTTTTTTTTTTCTTTAAAAACTTCCTTTTATAGCTTATACTTCTTTTATTAAATTAAATAAGGCAAATATTGATACGACACTTATGTTTGAAACAATTTCATTTGTATTGCCGTTTCTTTAAAATAAATTGTATTTAATTAACAACGAAAAACAAATGTATGGGGATTTATCTCAGATAGTCAAAGTATTGCCTTTTAAGGCAAACAGTTCTCTACGAAAAGACATGTTTTCGCAAAACCATTTCTAACTGTTGTTAACGATTTGAATGTAGAAAAAAAAAAAAAAAAAAAAAAAAAGAAATTGCCGAGTTACTGATTGGAAAATGTTGGTGATGGTTCATTATATTGAGAAACAGTAGTCATATGAGACTTTCGTAAAAGGTGTAGGAACCAAGTGGTGATTGTCCTGAGGTTAACGAATAAGAAGGAAGAAGAAGAAGCCAACTTACAGAGAGAACAGAATCGAGATCCCAATCTTGTGTTGAGGCCTCTCGAGCAGTGAGTAAAAGGTGGCTAACATCTCGGACATCGTCTCTGTAATCTAATGAGCACCTGCTAGAAGCGCCGCCTACACTCTACGTACAGAGAAACACTGTGATCAACGCGTCTTACGTGTCGAGGTTGCAACCATCTTGCAAAACAAATGTGAAAAAAAAATTATCCCAATGAAAAACGAATGCACAAAAATGTCGACTATCATTCTAAAAAAAAAATTGCTTGATAACAATCGATAAACCAAAACGTAATGGTATCACATTGGTAGAATGAAGATTTATTTTAAACCATCTTCGGATTAAATTTAATGAGAATTACAATTATTTCTACTTCCTGTTTCTCTTGGTCTTTATTAAAGACAAATTAAAATAAAAGGTGCAAAATGTTAATTAGTTTTAATTTGAAATTACAAGGTTTAGTTATAATAGCTAATTAAATGCAAGTTATTAATGATAACAATATACAGATGACAATGTTAGTATAGAGAGTATAATATAAATCATCGCGATACAAATATCCCAATAATCACCGTTATAATCTGCCAGTGTCTCCCGTAAAGCAGCTAAAATGATTCATATTAATCTCACAGTACGGTTCCGAAAATTCAACTCTGTTTAAAAATGCAATTAAAACCTAATCCCCTTTAATCAGACTTTGAATCGGATTGAAATGGACTTAGTTGGAAGAGATATCAACGGGGTGTCGTGCGGCGAATAACCTTTGCGCCTCTGCTCTTTCATTTGGCATGCGTTTGGCTCTTCGGACTTTTGTGTATTCCCTGGCAGGTGTTTTTTTTGCTTTCACGCTCCCTCTACTTCTTATTTCTTCTTTCTTATTTCCTTTTATTGCAATACAAAAACGAGATAGAGAATGCGAAAAGAAGGCAAAGACCCGGAGAAGAGAAGAAACGCGGCGGTTACATCGATTTATTAATAACCTGGTTTTCATTGGCATTTGGTCGCCACGAAAAATTACGTTTACTGCCGTCGGGACCTGACCCATGACCTCGCGCAGACCGAGATCTCTCGTAGGTGGCGCGACCAGTTTTTACGTCGTTACCTCCTATGCCAACATTCGTTTCTATCTGTCGCGACAGACGGGCTCCCATCCACCCCACCACATTTGCGCTGTCCGCGGTCTCACCTCCACAAACACACACACACACACACACAAACACATACACGCAGACACAGAACTTGGTCTTTGCGGCCCCTCTTGCCCTGCCACCCTCCCCTTGCGCCAACTTCCCTTCCACTTGGCAACGACGACCCCCACTTGACCCACCGTTCCGGGGCCCGTCGCGACTCATTTTTCCTTGCGAAATCCAGCGAGACAAGTCGCCGCAATATTTACAATTACATGCGCTGATGAGAAAATGCGAACTCGTGCGAGCGATTCGCCGATTCTTTCGTGTGCTTTTTTCACGCGCGTTTTCTCTTTCAATACAAATAGGACAAAAGTTAAGCGAGAGGCACGCCGTTCATAAAGCACACGGTATAAATCAGAAGGCTCTCCTTTCTTGTAGACCCAAGCAGAATGCATCTTTTCTCTTTCTCCATAGAAACGTTTACATGTAAAATTGCAAACGCATACACACGCGGACATACCATTTACTTGCGTACTTATACACGCGCAAACGAGTATTTTAATATATTTTGAACGCGGACACGTACGCATATCGGCAATTCTTCTTTTTTTTCCTTTCTTTCTCTCTCGTTTTCTGCTCTCGCGCCAAGTATCTTCGATTCGACGCGAGTAGTATTCTCTTGTTCGATTCTGAGTTGAAGCTCGCCAGCGGACCAAAGATAATTACATTAGGACGCTTACCGATCCGATGTGGCCGGTTTCTAAATTATCTCATCGCTGCTTCTCTCGCGCGCTCGTACGTGCCGCAGCATCGTACGAGCGCGAGACATTTGAACTTTTGATCATTTTTTGACGCCGACCTCTCAAGTCCGTCGTCACTATGTAATATGATACGAAAATGGCTTGCTTATATAGTTGCCCATAATCCGCGTTTATTTTCTATCGATCGCACGACCCGTCTTGTCCTCAGAGATGAAAAAGGCGAGGCTGATAAATAATCCGTTAGCCGTCAAATTGACGTGATAAATGCGCGAGACCTCGCGCACAATTATTATTCAACATTTTATGAATACACACATGGCGTGCGCGCGATCAAAGCAAAACATTTTCACACTTTACCTTATATATATATATACATATTATACTTATATATATTGTACACGTATGCGCACATAAAATGTTTTTTTGTCTTGTACTCTTAACCGCAACCGCGAGTCGGTCGCGATTATCCGCAACAGTTGACATTTCAATATTCTTTCTGTGCCAGCAATTATCGCGCGTTGACGACATTGCTGATGTATGAGATTTCATTTGTATATTAATAATATGAAGGATGGAATTATCTTACAATGATGATCAATATTTGTAAACAGATTGACAAGATAATGGTCATTAATTGCAGATCGCGCATTGAAATATACGCAAGAGAATCATTCATAGTCGAGGATAAATGTACTGAAAATTGTTCAGACCATCTCGTATGGTCAACAACAAAAATAAAAATAATTTTGCAATGGTCGTTACTTGGATAGAAAAAAGGAAGATTCTCTGGAATGTGTAATTGCTTTAGTTATTACTATCAATTGTTATAATCATCGTTATAAAATATTATTTTCTTTGATGAAGGTGTAATCATATTCTAATATATAAATTAATAAACCAATTAAAAATCATTAATTAAAAGTCTTCGAAAAAAAGCATTTATGCTTATATTAGTCATCTAATAGTCATGTCCAGATATAAGCAAATGAAAGAAATCCAACTGTGAATTTTTGCTCAGCCAATAACAATGAAAAAGAACTTGGAACTAACGGGGAAATTAAGTTTCATTATGACATGCACAATTAGTAAGGCTTTTTTTAAGTCTTTCATTGAATTTGTATTTAGCGAAATATTTCACGTGTCTTGTTCAATAAGAAAAGGTATTTTTATGATGCCGAAAACGACCACTTGAGTGCAAATATAATGGACCTGCGAGGTATATATCGTACATTTTCATGCTGTGCAACGGTCAGACCTCGTGTAACGCACTTCATTTGCAGATAGTCACGCGTAGCAGCATCTCCAATTCGTATTCTCTTGTCGTGTCATCTTCTGCTTGAGTTCGATTTAGCAAATCGATTAGTGCAATTTTTGACGCAATGATATGCTTTGAAATTATTGTTATGACATTTGCTTTTTTTCTTCGGATACAAAACGTTACAGACGCACACATATAAAGAAGTTTCTGCTAAGATAAAATTTACGTTTTCTTTACAAACAAATATTATTCAATAAATGAATTTATTATGTTACTCACACGGACATTGTCAAAGTAAAAATGAATCGAGACCGGCACAGTATGGGCAATTTGAAAACAGCGAAATATATATATATATACCATTTTCACGTAGTCTGACCACTGTCACTAGTACAGAAAAAAAAACTAAGAAAATGCTAACTTAATCGTTTAACCAATACTACGTCAATAATGATGCATGACTAGCATAAATCATAATAAATTTTCTTCAGTCGATATATACTGGTATAATATTTAAAATTCACTAAATGTTGTATATTTTTGTGATACTGACTAAATACTGTCATATTACTGATATACAAAAGGTGTCAGTGGACAAGCAATGAAGGCATGATAATACATGTCTAATGGATAATATATGAGACCACTAACCCGAGAGACCGGAGTTCAATTCTAACAACCGACAGTTTTGTTGTTTTTTAAAACTTCAAACAATAATAATAGATCATAATACTAATTACAATCAAATTAAAAATAAATAAATTAAGGAAATCAATTTTAATTTAATTAAAAAAAATAAATGCTGAATAAAATTTTCTCCTGCATAAGGCCAGCATTGGCATCAGTACTTAGCCAGTATGCAGTGCTACTCAGGCGTTGGTATTGTATCATCATTGTGTCATATGTAAGTATCCACGTGGATAATTAAACAATAAAATATGCAGGGTTATTTTATCTAGGTACCAGAAATGCAGCTTAACATATGATTTTTTTCCTCAAAGGTAAATAGTATGATAAAGAAAATGATTATTATATAAGCTTTTATTTGCGACTGATTGAGAATTATCATGAAATTTCCAGAAAATGGCAATGAAAAAGAGTTGAGAGTGGGAAGTGGGATGTATAGTTGAGTTAAAAAACCAAGAAGAATAAAAAAAGATGGGTGAAGAGGAAAAGATAAAGAAAGTAGAAAAAAAGGGGAAATAAACGGCAGCAGTGAGAAGCAATAGTATCCTGGATACGTTGGCATCTAGATACTTCCTTGGCAAGAGCGCTCGAGAGCGGTATCTGAGCGTAGATCGGAATTCAGGTACACGGTAGCACTACCTTGAGGCAGCTCGTGAAACACCACCTCCATGGGTAAAAGATATAAGTAGAGGACGAAGACTCGGGGTGAATAGAGAGCGAGTGAGACGGAGATTGGAGTTGGCTGCGAAAGGCATCTTTGGGCGGCTCTCGGCGGTGATCTACCGTCCCGAGCCAAGCCCCTCATTAACGCCTTTGCCGAGAAATTACACGCGCTCGGTGGCAAACAAGAGCAACAAGGTACCGCCTGCGAACACGAGACACATCCGTTCCTCCGCGCGCGTCTCCGACTCCGCTTTTGCCGTGGCTTTTTGCCGTGGCGACTCTCGCTCTTGCTCTTGTCTCTCTTTCCGCTACCTAGAGCGTGCGAAACTTCACAGCCAATTCGATCGAGATTAAGGGTTCGGCTGAGATACCGGTCGACCTTTTTACACCAGCTTCCCAAACATCTCTTCGATTCTCGGCCGGATAATGCTATACGCTCTCGGGATACGTATTAGTGCTTGCACTTTACATAACTGGGTTAGCTGCCCGTTTGTTTCGACGCTACTTTTACGAACCAAATTGCCCCTTGCCACTGCTGAACACGCACCGCTGGATGTTGGATAACATTTGGATGTTGCGATAATTTAACATTTTTCACATCGGGGCTTTCTTGTAAAGATTTATTTTATGTACGTGTTAGCAACATCTTGTACAAGATTTTACTAACTGTGATTCCGCAGTTGCAGGGAACTTTATCGTATTCGGGGGGATATAGATTTCACTGATTTCTATACTTGCTGTACTTTTTCATGGCCGACGAGAATAATTAACTAAATCGTGCTGCTGCTCCTTGAGGAAATTTTGTTTCGTGTATTTTTATGATACTTACAAAAATTGTAAGTAATTATTGATTGTCTAAATACAAGTGTGAACTTTTAAATGGATACATTAAAAATACTATTAAAGATGTTTAGACAAAAGAAAAACGTGTTCGATTTATACAAATTATAAATAAGAAACATTTATTGTTAACATAATAGACATTCAAAAGTTTATGATATTATTAGAATAATTTTTTTAAAATGTCAAACAATACAAATTAAAGGTTGAAAGGTTTTGCTATTAAATAAAAAAAATTGATCTTGATCTTGCTCTTGGCATTTGCGTTTTTCTAATGTTCTTAATATGTATCTTCTCATTTCAGCCTCTGACCTTAGCTTTATTTTGCATCTTCTTTTCTTTGGCATATCGCCGAGTCAAAGAGATTCACCTACATCGGTCACTCGGGCGATCCACCCGACGACATTCGACAGCAGGGGGTCGCAATGTTCCCGTCAGTACGTCAGTCATTTCGATCGTAACATGAACTCCTTTGCTTAGGATGCAATGGGTGAAGAAAGGAGTAGCGGGAACGAGTAATGACAACCCAAGAATTTGGTCGCCCTTTTTTTTCCATAGACATTTTACAAAGTAAATTCGTGTACAAGTTGATTACAATAAAAATTTGTATTTTTTATCATTTATAATTTCTTATTTATTATTTTAATATTTATATTAAGTTAATTGTATTAATAATTGTTAATTTGAAAGAATCGTGTGAACGAAATCGAACCTTAATCGAATATTGATTTTAAGCATTTGAATAAATAATTAAAAAAACCACAGAACAAAGTAATACGTTTATAAAATTGTTATTCAATTTTTTTGTAAAATTCACTTATTCATGTTTTCTCATACTTGTATGTTTAAGGTAAGAATGTATAAATCAATTTACAAGTAATAAAAACGATAATTATAGTGCATTACATTTTATGGTTTATAACATGTATTTGTACTTTTTAGAGGGAATGTTCCACAATAGAATGTACGATAATCTTGTTACTTATTAAAGATAATAAATCATGCATACATATTACTCATAACTTATATATAATATTGTTATTACGTTTAATAATATCGTATTTAATTAATTTAAATGGAAGGCCTTTTATTATTTCAATTATTTGAACCAAAAAAATTAAATCTCTGTGTACATTTGAATACACAATACACTTTGCAGAAAATTAACATAGAAATCATTATTAGATATGGATAGTCGAACTACAAAGAAGAATAACAAATAGAAAAGTGTATTTATGATTTTCTACAGATAAACTTTTCGTTAAACTAACTTTCTAGAAGATCGAAAATGTTTTTATAAAATAATGTGTCCAAGTATATTTCACTATATGTATTAGAAATAAATGTGTAAGAATATGTATAAATTATATATTAAATATACAATTTCCTGCCATCGAAATATTTTTTAAATGGGAAATATATTTTGTCCAGTGAGATTTTGTGTACGAAATCATTTTTTATATATTTTTGAGATATATTGTCATTCGTGTGGATTTTCTATTATATATTACAGAAAGAAATAAGGAAAAATTAAGCAACTGTTATAGAAATCAATACGTATGAATAATTTTGTTGATAATAAAATTTCGCGCGCATTATATGTTATGACATTTATGTAATAATTGTATTTTCTTACTTATAACCTCAAAATAGTTTGTTTACTCTTGCCGCGCTGTTCTTAATTGGCATTTCAAATAATCGGTATTTCACTTCATGAAATAATTATAAAAATGTTACACATTATACATATTTGTTAATAAGAAATTTCTTTAAATTTTTAGCAATTTGATACACTGAGCAGGTTAAGCACCAATGTCTGGTGTATTTAAAGAAAATTATAAAAACCTCACTGTCTGGTGAGGAAACACCTATGACTGGCGTTTCGTCAACAACTACAGGTGAGAATTACCTAAATGACAATAAACCTTAACCTCAAAAAACAAAATTTTACTAATACGCCAATGTCTGGTGTAAATTAGACTGTTTTTTGGAGTTTTATCGGCTCAGAGTATTTGATAGCAAAGTTGAATGATTTTAAAAAGTTATTATATAAGAATTTAAATTTCATTAATTTAAAATTTGTTGTCAATTTTATTAAAAAAATTATTTGACATAAACTTGTACCTATTATTATGAGTAACCATTAACCGATAAATCGAAGTAACATTTACGCCGAAAAAAACTCAGTGTCTAAAATGAGCAACTGTTTTCCTCTCTGTACAGGTAATGAATCTGTTTGAAAATAACAAACAGTTCTCTCTCACTTGTTTCCGTGTAGTATTGTATTATTTATTATTCGTCTCTTTTTGAAGTAACAGTTATGCTTAAATTTAAAATGATATAATTATAAAAAGTGCTTCGTCAATATTTTTCATTGTGCAAAATCGATAAAAAAATATGCAGAAGCAAATAAAGAAAGGTAAGAAACTTGGATAATTTGGCGAATTCAACTAGCTTATTATATGTTGATTTTTAAAGCTATTCAGCAGTTGTGAATCGAATGATGAAAGACTAACGTGCACATTAGGCTTAGCTGATCTGCCATTACAATCAGCACCGGCACCTCCACCATTATCATCATGATCATCATTATAATCACCATCATCATTGACTTGGTTAAGGAGAGCACACATCTGATCGTGTAGGCGTGTAGAAGTAGAATGTTCCGTGTCTGCCAGATGTCTAAATGTTGACAAGGCTCGGCGAGCAGCTAATAACCGTTTAATAAGATTACGTCTCCAGGCGGACGGACTTGACATGGCCGGAACACGTAGCTTTTCTTACGTCCTGCTTTTATGGTCTTCGCGTACGTACGTACATAGGTCGGACAGGCATTATATGTACGCTCTGTGTGCTGTAATTCGCGTCTTTCACACGCGTCCATTTTTTTTCCGCCGCGAATACGATCTAATCGAGCGTGCCGCAAACGCCTCATCCAGAGACAGCTCGCCGGACCATATGAGAAAACGATTCTTAATTGAAATTACTGCTTAAAAGAAACTTACGCCACTTCACGAGGAGAGAAAGAAAGATGAAAAAAAGAGGAAAGATTAAACAGTTAATTTTAGCGCGAATACGTTTCGCATTACCGCGACGTTAAAATTCGCAAAGATATATAGTTCATTTGACTGTACGACTCATTATGGCTGTATTTACGCGGTTACTTTTAGCATTAATAAAGAACGTAATAAGACGAGTTATGACATGGTCTTTTACTATGTTTAATGATAACTATTAAGCAACAATGACGTAACGTAATAACATATAATTATTGTCATCGGTGAAGGGTCTTTTTTCAACTGAAATTATGTTCTGCAAGAAATATTGAGAACATCTTCGGGTAATTAAATGACGTTTGTACGATTGTTTTGAAATCAAAATAAATATCACACATAATGTTGTTTAATAATGGTGAGAAATTTGCTGTAAAATTCAACATTTCTAATTCAGGTTATTAAGAATAATTAATTATAGAAGATGTATAATAGTTTTATGTCAAAGATTTTGTTTAGATATCTTTATCGTATACACTAAAACATATATATTCTGCTTCAGAATTTATAAATTTGATTTCAGGCTGACAAACTTAAGCAACAAAATTTCACGTAACTATGTATTTTCCAGATTTTATTTATAAAAATGTATATACTCCTCTGTTTCTTTAATATCTCAATTGATCTTACAGTTAGATAATTTTTTCTCTGTGAAGAATTTAACTTGCTCTATTATATAATATATTTATACTAATAGTTTACCTTAATTATGATATAAATATAATAACAATTACACAATCTTTTACTACGATGTTTATTTCTGTGTAAAGTGTACATACTTATTCACTTTGAATTAATATATAAATTGTAAGATTAATTAATATATGAATTGTAAAATATATATGTTCTAACATAAATTTGCAATATGAAGATTTATGATGTAGATTAGATCGATTTATTTTTTATAAATTTCATATGATGACATGTAAAAATTAGATCTTATCAGGTTCAAAATTGTTTTTAAACAGATTTACTTATTACTCATTAAATAAGGAATATATATTATATAGAATTAATTTTCTAATAATGAAAATTTGAATTAAAATTTAATCTCTTAAAAAACTAGTTTTACAAAAATATATGCCACAAATTTGTTAAATTATATTCCGTTCAGTTGGATATAATTTAATGTATCATTTTTAATATAGTGTATATTTTATGCTGCACAAATTGAATTTGAAATTTTAATTTATTAGAGATATGTTTCTACAAAAGTGAAGAGCATTCAAAAAGTTACTAAAACAAAAATTTTATATACAATTTTGTAAACATATACGCACAGGATGGTTTTAGATTGATTTATGCATTTTGTAATATCATGAAAATTGAACATTATTACACCAACTTATTTGCATATTAATTTCCAGCAGCTATACTATGAAATTCATCGAGATACGGATGCGATGATATTTTACGCGTCGATGGGCCCACCCATGGTGGGATTATGGCATCACTCCATATATTTTCTTGTTGGGAGAAGCCGTAACCACACTATTATTCCAATATTTATATTGTTGTTTAGTCCTGTATATCTTCTCATTTCAAAGTATTGGCTAAGTATACTTTTAAAATTGTATTTCAAATTTTAGTTTGTTTATTTCATTAAAAGCTACAACAGAATACTAAAGTATCTCGCAATTTAAGTTACACTAAAATGAAATATTTTTATCTAAATATATTCTTAAAAATTATTTCTTTAAATAATTTTTTCTTTCTGTAATAATGCGTACACATATACGTAGTTCAGCAGATGTGCACACTTTATCTTCAAGAATGTACATTTCTTTCATTGGATTCTATACAAAATTTCAATGTAACATTACCACGATTGATACACCATAAACTTCTTATCAGTAATAATTAAATTTTCATTCTCAACAACGACCGTTTGTTCTTAATTTATGAGCAGTATTTAATTTTCCGTCATCTTTACAATACATACGTTTGCAACGAATTATTTACTATCCTTCTATAAAGTAAAGTGTGCTTATGATAATCATCGATAATCCAACCAATTAAACCCACCCAGAATTTACGACGAATTTCTCTCGCCTTTTTTTGCAAACCCAAACACGTGTAATAGACTGCTAAGTTTCTCATAGAAATGATTCTTGAATGCATCCACTTTCCGTGAAATATAATTAAAATAACATTCAAATTCAAAAAATGTTGATAATCTCGCCATCATCGTCTCTTACAATGTCCTCAAAGTTTAGCTGTAGAAAAGCTCGACTAACATTATAGCAATAAAGTGGCGCCGGGCGAAGTATTTGCCATTTTTTTGTTGGTTCGTAATCGTCACGCATTAATGAATGTCGGTGACGAAAATGGCGATTGTGAATGGCAGAGCGCGACAATTTGTTCGCGACGCAGCGGCCACAAATCTGTGTGCGCCTCCCTCAGCGTGTCTTCGGAAGGAAACAAATGCCACGCAACAAATGGCGTCGAGGGGCTTCGAGTTGGCGGTACTCGTAAGCGGCTTGGCGGCGTTCCTGGGACAGCCTCGTAATCACATTACGGCAATTTTTTCGCGCGCGTTCTCGCATCAGCTATTAATTCCGCGCTGCGGAGAAATGGCGTAGATATGAAGAAAAGGTGGAAGAAGCAGAAGAAGAAGAAGAAGAGGAAGAAGTGAAGAAGAAGAAGAAGTGCTTGGGCACGAAGAGCCCCACCTAAGAAAGGCTAAAGAAGAGCCTAAGCATGGTTGCGCGGGTGTGGCGAATACGTGCCGGGGTCGGGGGTCGAACCCCGGCGGACCCCTCACCCGTGTAACCTGCACACCACTGCGTACACGCATTCGACATACGCGCACCGACACGCCACTCACACATCGCCGCCTCAAGACACCCACTAGTAGACGAGCTTCATAGGCGTGGGAGAGTTCATTGAGCAGAGATGCTATCGGCGGTTTTATTTCAAGGCGGATGTGCCCGTTACAACAGCCGATCAACGGGATATGGTCCCTTTTGCAAAGAGGGACCCAAGCATCTAGCGGGCATTAGCGCTGCACGTGCAACTATTTTGACATGGGCCGTCTTCGAAGCGGGACAAAGCACCGATTCGCGCTCTGCCGCTGCATGCTGCAAAGCATTCAGATAACCGCGAGAATTTTGCGCAGACGTGCAAATGCGAGCTCTATTATGTAGGTGAAGGGAAGCCTTTTGTCCGCTGTCGCAAAAATTTTCTTACTGTAGTGCTTTCTAGACACTAAGAGATATTTTAGTTCATCTTTAGAATTTTGCTTTTTTCTCACTTCAACATGAGAGACAACTTG
Organism: Gryon sp. ZL-2020; assembly: GCA_022817425.1. Classification (NCBI taxonomy): domain Eukaryota; kingdom Metazoa; phylum Arthropoda; class Insecta; order Hymenoptera; family Scelionidae; genus Gryon; species Gryon sp. ZL-2020. Next base: position 1,941 of record JABFPJ010000290.1, on the reverse strand, counting down.
ATTTGTGTACTACATGCAATATGTAAATAGATAAATTTGGTATACAGTGACAGATCTGATCACAGCATTTTTTATATTTTCAATGCATCTCTTTTGCATCGAATTTAGTTAGACATTGTATAAAATCAAAATGAAATGTGTTTCACTCTGTTTGATATTCATTAAATTTGTTTTTCTAATAAATAAATCTTCAGTATTTGTTTCTCTTTTTTAATTTTTGTTCTTTACTTTATACGCAAAAGTGAAAATGAAAAGCTGGCAGGTTTCTCTTTTATTTAATCAAAGTTAATCAGATTTAGGTACCTAATTTCAGAGACTGAAATTAAAGTTCTTTTAATCTCAAACAAACATAAACAAAACAGACTTATAAAAAATAGTTAATTGTTAGAGAACTTCATCTTGTATGGTAATATTATGATTTTTTTCTCAGTGTTCATAACGTTGAGTACTGATTTATTTTATATAAATTTACCAAAAAAGAGAACAACAACTTTTTCTGTCAAATAGTTGTTGTTGTAACAAACAATCACTTTTAATTTGTAAAGAACAGTAGATATCCTGCTGGATGTTAAAAGCTAATTTGTTAGTTAAGGTAAACTCTTGTTTGCCAGACTCGGTGTAAGGAGTTGTTTAATGAGAAGATACTCTTTGGTAATAAGTTTTTTTTCTAAAGGATAATTGCGTTCTCTGTTAACGCATTAGCATAAATTGATAAAATGCAAAAAAACAAATTGCGTCAGTCTTAATCAAATCCGTATAATCATGAAACTCAAACACAATTAATATATGTTGTACTCAATGACCTACAATAAATGAATAATTCTTTACTACAACAATTGAACAGACTAACAAAGAGAAAAAGCTAATGTTAATATAAATCGTACCATAAAGTGCGGAAAAGGTTAATTCTGTGCGTCAAATTATTCTGTGTGCCGAAACCGTGTATTATTGATAATGAACGAAAAATTGTGCGTAATGCTAATACACTGACGTAGATCATAAGTCTCATTTATCGATTTTCAAGATTAAGAATGCTGATGGTTAGACGAATAAGAAGTAGCGGTTGGCGAAATGATGATAATGACACGGTTGATGATGATGATGGTAAAGAACGGATGAAAAACTGCTACTGTAAATTCAATCCTCAGCATTAATTTAAATTACGCGTCGAGATAGCCTGCGCTTCTATTGTCCGTCTTAGATTGAGCTTTTTACCTGCGAACCGAACTTCCGCCGTCCCGATTCTTAATGGTATCGAAATTACTGGTTAGATGTATAATCGAGTTATAACTTTTACCGCAAAACAACTCAGATGCGTAGTCATTCGTAGATGAAATTTTCTAAGTAATATTCATCGCATCTGTTAAATGAAATCTACGTCAAAAATTATGTAATTTCAAAAACATTATTCTTTTTGATTTGCAAATATTTATGGCGACATTTTTGTTATAATTCAATGATAACTTTGAACATTTTTAATTATTTTAAAAAATAATATTAATCATGATTTATTGTACAATGTTGGAAGTGAAATGAAACGAAACGTAATCTACTTTTTTGTGTAGACTTATAGTTTAATGATGTTGTACATTTGTTGGCCGTCTGTGCGAGGAGCTATGGATTGGACATAGAAGAAAAGACGATGCAAACGAGTTCGGCTCGATGACACTGAAATTCACTAGCACCTCTCGGACAATGCTTCATTAGAGTATTGTCGGTTCACAATATCATACAATTAGCCTGCTTGCGCGAACTTAAAATGCATCCGATCAGAATCGATCGATCGTATCCGTCGATGTCCCGTTATATGCCAACATTATCTCATAACTTAGTTCGATAGCTTGGTAAAATTTCCATTTATATGGTTTCATATATGTATGAGAATGCTTTTCTTCAATATGTACACATCAAAAGTTCCCAGAAAGAAAATGCAATATGGCC
>JABFPJ010000289.1:0-48645 GCA_022817425.1 Gryon sp. ZL-2020 | reverse complement strand
CTATAACGGTAGAATCTACAGAGGTTGGATATATATTTTTAAAACAAAATAAAAAAAGACAAAAAAACACGCGAACGCATCAATGAATGAAATATATATATACATATACAAATAATAAAGACAAGAAGAAAAATAATATAAAGATGATCATAGACGCGATATTTTGCTAATTCGCACCGGTTTTTGGAGCGCTTCCGCGTTTGCGCGATTCACGGGCCGATTGTTTCCGATGTAAGTAACGATTTTATGTGCGATTACGTCACGACGTTTATTAGACGAAACAAATTGTATACTAATCGTTTTCTTTTTCTTCACCTTTTCTTTTCGTTACGTCTTCGTAACTTGTTTTTCATATATGTTCTTTCTCTATACATGTGCTTTTTTTCTTTTGTTTTTAACTTGTAATTATGGTTATTATGTAGGAACTTGTATAGTAGTATTCAGGATCATGTCAGATGATCGTCGCAAAACAATCGAATTGAGTAAACGCGCGCGTCGCGCGGAATTCTTATGACTTTAATGGTAAAGTGGGATGATCGATACGTATGTACCTCAAATCGATCGTGATATCGATACAACTCTTAGCTGTATGGTAATAATTGTTTTAGAGGAAGTTTGACGTTTATTTTTTCGCTATCGGCGTATTGTCTAGTTAATAATTGTGCTACGGACCGTATCAATGCGTCATAAACGAACTGCATAAAAGACGCCGACACGTCAACTTAGACGAAATTAAACAAATACAAAAATGAAAAAAAAATATACAAAAGATGCAAATAACATTTAAAAAGTGGTAACAAAATGATATAAATACCATAGGTCGTTGTTAGAAATACGTGTAAATGGGGTATAAGTAACAAATATATATATACAACAAAAAATACAAAAAAAAAAAATACAAAATATACAGTACACAGATACAATGTATAAGGATTGGGCGGTCGTATATATAAATATTAATAGAAGATACGAAGTTGAGGAGACAAAAGAAAAGAAAAAAATTATTAAAAAGCAAAATATATAAATATATATACATAAATATATATATTTTTAGACGGGAACTTGTGTTTTTTGGCCTTGTTGGAGAGCCGAGTTGTAAACGCGCGACACCGAAAACACTTGTAGATTGTTAAGCAAAATATTAAGAAATGAAAATTATCATACAAAAACACATTAATTGTGCGGTATATAAAAAATGCATACAAATTAACTGGTCTGCTAGTTTATAAATCCAAAAACTGCGTATCCTGTTTTGCGAAAGATAACGGAGCTTCCAGAACGCGTGCATAAAGAAAGCAGACCGCGCGCCAATTCGTATCATTTTGTCGAACTTTACAGGAATTAAAGTATATATTCATATATATACATACACAAAGAAAGGAAATATAAAAAAAATGTTTAAAATAAAAAAAAAACAACTGTTACGTAAAAACGGACTAGTAAAAAATATATATTATTAAATAAAAATGAAAAGCGAATATAAAATGATCATAAAACAAAAATAATTAAATAAAATGCAAAAGAAAAAAGGCTAAACGGGATTGATTGTGCAAAATTGTTGTCGCTTTTTGCGAGCGTTTCAAAGTATGTGTATAAGTTGGAGATTGTAATAAATAAAAAAATGTGTCCTAACAAAAAAAGAAACAAAAAGGAAAAGAAGAGGTTTTAAAATTCTTCTTTTCTGCTTTTTGGTGAGTCGTCGAATGAAAAGCCAACCCCGATTTAGCGCAAAATACGAAGAGATAGATTTATTGTAACGAAATTACAACTGATACCAGTGATTGGATCTCATTATACAATTTATGTGCAAGGCCTAATTAAGTGCGTGTCTAATTTAATGCGCAATGCAATTTTTTTCGTTTTTTGGAAAGGGGCAGAACAGATTACGTATATGAGAATATATATTTAATGATAAATATATTTAACGAATCATTCCTTGAAATTTGTATATCGAAGAAAAGGGAAAAGCATAAAATTAAAGTGTAAAAGAAGTATCTAAGATTATGCAATGTTAAATATTACTTGTGTAAATCCTCGTAAATCCCATCGTTATGTATTATATGCTATTACGTACACGTATACAATGTACATGATACGAGCGAACGACGTACTTTGCTCGTATCAACCACACGTACAGACACGACGAAATAAATGAATAAAAAAAAAAAAAGATAAAATAAAAAGTAAAAAGAAATTATATATATACATATTCTACGTACTACGAAGATGTGCACGTCCTCGTCGTCGCGAATGCCTTTTTCGATTAAAACCTCATTCGATGTTGAACTTGAAAGTTTTAACGCTGTTAATTGTCTGTATTGAGTATGTGACATGCGAGTCGATATAGTAAGACAAATTGTGACAGGAACAGAGAAATTGATGTTGTGGAAGACGCAAAGTGAATAAAAAACAAAAACGAAAAAAATGCCAAGACGAATTTCAGATGATCATTGTAATTTCCAGGCCACGTTGATTTAGCTAGTGATAATTGCATAACAATAACAAAACAAACAATATATGTAATACTGAAACTGGAAAATGCGTGACTATACCGCGTTAATAAAATAAAGATAACAAAAAAAATAAAAAAGACAAAAATATATAGTTAAATTCGATCGTTTTCGAATACAACGTTCAATGCGATGTAAAACCAATGCCACTTCCCCTATTCTTGATACACAAAAGATATAAGTCACTCATTTTAACGAAGCGAACGACCCACCTGTACATATATTTTTATGAACGTGACGAGGCAACGACGCATAGCTTGTAATATCGAATTCGATGACCGCCAGGTATAAGAACCTTAAGCCCTCGTGTTCAAAGTGATTGTTGCGAACGACTGCACTACACGAGCTACTTTTGTTATATTTTTCCTTCGAAATTGATTCTTATATTTCCTAAAACGTGGTTTTGCAAGCGAGACAGAATGTAAACGAAAAGCCTTTATATTACAATTGTTAATAGCGAACGAAAGATTCAGCGATTGAGAAAGAGAGAAAGCGAGAAAGAATGCGAAAGAGTGAAAGAGTGAGAACGAAAGAGCGGAATATGAGCATGATGAGATTGTGCGAGTACGCAATGTCATAGTGCTTTGCGCTTGGCACGAGATTCCAAATAGTCATTGCGTGCAAGATGGAAAAAAACAGACAGTTATATGAATTTATGTCATTTTAGAAGCATTGACTTTAAGTTATCAATCTTTTTCCCTATGAGCAAGTTTCTGTTACCCGACTACTTGCCCGAATAAATTCATTCTACAATGACAAGTTGACTTTTCATTTCGATTGACCCATGACATTATTCAATTATTTAAATTAAATATTTCAACAACTAATTTTGAAAATAATTCATAATGAATTATACAAAATGAATAATAAAAATAACTCGCATATAAATTACAAGACTTAGTTTGATTTTTCGTAAAGATGTATGTTTTACAATACAATTATTTACCTAATAATAGAAAAAAAACTAAATTTAAAATTAAATCCAATATAATTGACGAATTCAATGAAGAGATAAAAATATAAATATCTTTGTAAAATAATTATAATAAACTTACCTTGTAGTAAACATCAGGAACATATTGCTCATTTGTGGATTCGATGACATATCCCAATTCAGGAGCATCTTTAGTGGGCACCAAACATCCATCTCGTACCAAGGCCATGCACTGGTTTGATACTTGATATCCCTCCATATGTACTTGATTTGTATTGTCACCTAAAATAAGATACATTCATGAATATAAATACATATTTCATCAACTATATTAATTCGATTAATAGCAAACAAAAATAATTTTACCGGTTACGCAAACTGTAACAAATTTAGAACCAAAATAACCAGTTGGTGAAAAACGACACGGATTTGGATGTTTATTTTGGAAGTATCCTGCCATTATACATTCTTGAGCTGACAGAAAGTGACTTTCAATATTTCTTACATGTTTTACCTGTAACATTTTACAATATTTGTGTAAATAGAATTTTGTGTACTGTATAATTAACTTTAAGGACAATTTACAAAATACTTACTGTTCCTTTTTTAACATCATCAGCAATCAGATCAGTAAAAATCCATCCAACTTTTTTTAAATTTAACAATTGAGCCAATTCGTCAACAAGATTTTCTTTTTCGTCAGGTAAAAGTTGCAAAGAATCTCTGGTGCTTTCCTAAAAAATAAAAAAATATTATATGACTAACTTAACACTCGCAAGAAAATATATTATGTTTGTATAAAATGACTAAAAATGTGTAGTGATATAATAAATTACCTGAGGAGGTTCGTATATAGCAGCAACAACTGCTCTAATTCCAAGTGGTACATCAGTGTGAATTTCATATCTACCGTACAAATAACCAATGCGTTGATGTCCAGTACTGCGCCAATAATTTAGGAAGCGCTCAACTAAACTGGCATTTTCAAACATAACATTGTCAACGTGTCGATAGTGTTGTCGATTGAGCGTTATAGCATTTGGTTGACATTTACTACAAAATCCTCTTGGCCAAGGCGGATGATCTTTACAACCAGTTTTAATGCGACAATTTATATCTTCCAACTGTTGAAATTTACCCCTAAAAATGTAAAATATTGTTCACTTATAAATTTTGTATACAAATAAAATATCTGTTTAACTTATTACATCTAAATTGTAATAGTAATTAATAGTAATTTATAAATTTTATTTTAACTCAACTGAATAATAATATGTATTCAAGTACATACCTGTCTACACCACCAGTTAATTTTCTCAAATAAGCATGAAATGATAAATGTTTAATGTTTTGGTCCTTGAGATATATTTCGTTAAATGGTTCTAATGGTGAGCAGTGTACGCAACAAGCATTTACTCCATGTCGACATCTAAAAATAACAATTATTTATTTGTAAACTAATATAAAATAATTATTCTTCCAAATACGAATGTATACAATGAATATTTATGTATTTACAATTTCTCGTCTCGTTTTCGTTGAATTTTTCCATCAAGTTTCCACAATTGCTGATCGACTTCATCTTCTACAACATTTGTTGAAGATCGAGATAATGGGTTATTTACTTGATTTTTCGAGTTGCGTGTAAAACTAGGTGCAGTATCCATTGGAGATTCTACAAATAAATTCAATTACATATGTATAAATATTCTTTAATATATACATTTTCATTCGTATTACAATTTAATATATATATACATTACCTGCTGGAGTACAATTTGAAGTGCTACTACTTGTGGATGCTCCTTCCCACAGTTGATTTTTATTATTTATGTCCAGGTATGCAGGCATAAGATATAACATATCACCGTGAGATAAACCAACATCTTTGACAGTTCGACTGCGAGAGGATAGAATTTCATTTTTTTGATTTCGTTGTTTATACAGTGAAAATCCAAAACTGTCGAGACTGAATGTATCATAAATCTGCAATTAATCAGCTATTATTATTCAGTATTCAATATTGTATATAATTGTACATTTTTTACATTAATTAAACAATAAATCAAATTTGTGTAAACAATAATTTGTATCTTTTCTCTTCTATATAATTTGTATTATTTCGGTTTAAAGAAATTGTTCTGTTTATAAATAATTTAGTATATTAATTTAATTAATAATTCAATTATCTAAATAACTTATAATTGCAAGATGATAAATGTAAAGCGGAAAAAACTTAGCAAGTATTTTTTCAAACAAACAGAATAAACGGACAGTAATACCAACCACTAATAAAAAAACTAACTTAGTTACGCGACACAGTACAATACATTCATCTTTTGTTTATGGCAAAACAATGAACCATGATTTTGTATTTTTATTAAACCCTCTTAAACAATTTAATATTCATTTAAATCGAAATAAATTAACATTTTAATATAAAAAAAGTAAGTTTCATTGGTTATGTGGTAGTAAAAGTAATCAAAATATGTTAATAAACGTGTTTAACCTTAAAGTTTATAACAAAGCCCAATAGAAATATACATTATAAAAGTAAGAAATGTCTTTATGAAAAGTAAAAAATAATAATATAAAATAACATTTGCATGGATCAATTATCAATGCAAGCTTTGTTCTACGTTGGCAAAAATATTCTCTTCAAACTTGTTGAATCATCAAATGTTACACATTACAGAGTTTAATATTTTGGAAAAGTGTATATATAAAGGTGCAAAAAAGCATCTAAAACAAATGAATTTGAAATGCATGAGGAATGTTAATATGATTATTTAGTAAACAAGTTTAAGAGGATATGGCATAAAACGTGTGAAAACGTTACTTTTTCAAAGAGCGCAGAGATAGTATCCTGAGCACTGATCTCAATTCTTTTGGTACCATCGGGCGACTGTATGCGCAGCACCTAAAATATACAATTGAATAATGATTTTGTTGTTGTTCAATGATTACATATCGAAGGAGCACAAACAAAAAAGGACAAATTAAAAAAAAAACAAAAACATCGGACGCCAACGCTCGCACGCGGAAATGTTTGCACGTTTTGTTTGAAAAAACGCGAACGTAGGTGCGTATTTGGCGTGCACATTTGTGTCAAGCTTTGATCGCAATAACAAATGCACAAATCAACATAAGCACACAAATTGTTGTGCGATAATTAAACTTACGATTTGCTTCGCTTTTGACATTTTGCCGGTGTCGGTGTAACATCAGCTGTTGAGTTTGTGTGTTTCTATTTTTTCGCTTGGCTAACACCAACGTTGCGACACCAAAAGTCCCTAAACACGGAGACTGAAAACTGCCGAGTCAAGTCGTAAGTTTAATAACCTCAAAACGGATGACAAAATGGCAAGTAATCATTGACAAGTTTTTGCATTCAAATTGGCACTGTCGCGTAAGCGTGGTCCGCCTTAACGTAAGTTTAAACACGCGGCATTTGAATTGAAATGAGATTAAGCGCAACTGGAGCTTGTCGAGATTGCAATTGAGCTTCGTGAAGACGCGTCGTTTGTCAAGTATACGCTCGAGCTTTAACGCTGCCTGCCAATCCGTTGTTGTGGTAGGACGCGAGCCGCCGAGGGCCAGCCTGCTCTGTTACTCATTTTTCGCTAAGGTGGCCCCTGCGAGACCACTACCGATTATACACACCACTGTCTTTCATTAGATACCTATACTAATTTACTTTTTTTATTATTATTATATATTCAATTTCATTATTCATTTCCTTTTCTTACTAATTTAACATTCAATGCCATTAATACAATTGTCACAGTTATATGTATAATCAAATTGATTATATATTTGTATTTTATTTTATACCTAATTATGATTTATTAGTAATTAAAAAATAATAAAAATAAAAAAATAAAATAATTAAAAGCAATTATTATCAATTATTATCAAGTTACAAATTAGACTTTTAAGATTCAATTTATAAACAAAAATATAACACGTATGGATTGTTTTTTTTTGTTTGTTTTTATTCTTTTATTTTTATTGAATATTTTTAATTGTATATAACTTAAATTATTAAATTTATTTTTGTTAATTTAAGTATTGCATGTAATGAAAAATGTTATTTACACGTAGACTGTATTTTTGCAAGTTAGCAGTGCGTCATACTTATGCAATAATCAATAATATTTGAAAACATTACTAAAAACATTCAAATTAAAATATTTTAACTTTATATAACATAAATGTAATTTTATATCATTTAAAAATATGAAAAAATGATTAATTTTTCAGATAATCAATTGAAGTGTAGGAAATGAAGTGCACTAAGATTTGTGCAATATACGTTAAAAAAAGAACAATAAGATGAGACAAAAGAAGAAAGCAAAAAAATGATGATTTATCGAATGAAAAGATTTGAATGATAGAAGATGATGATTTTGAATATTGCGTGGACATACTGGATTTGGTGGGTGAGGTAGTGCGCGCACAATGACCCTCCCATTGCTTTTGACGTTGGTTGTTGTTCCTCCTGCCAAGTGCGATCATCGCGCTCTTCTCGTTTTAGGCTCTCGCTCGTCTGAGAATTCTCGCGTCTGGTTGCATTTGCCAGACAGTGTCCATCAAGCGAAGCACACGTGTCGCGTTTGTCTGCATACCCAGCACCAATAATAATCACCCACCGTCTTGCTTCTTCTATTTCTATATAAAAAACCCCAAATAAAACTGACAATTATCATCATCAACCATTCACACGGTGTTCACTCGTGAATGAAAGACCAAAGGTACGCAAATTCTTCATTCTTTCGTCACGCATGTTCAAATGCTCCATCATCATCCCTTTCTTCCTCATCACCGTTTACATATTTAACTTTCAATTTAAATTCATTCCAGGTTTATGTAATCTGCTGAGTCATCTGGTGCATCATTTCAACCTTTTTATTTTCCATTTTTCCAATGTCAGTTATGTCATAATCTGCTGTCATACACAGACAGTTCATCCATTTTTCACATTTACTAACAAACTGTTTTGATCAAAATTACACAATTTCTTAATATAAATTTAAACCGTTACATTAATTGTGTCTTAAACCTTTTATTTTTAGTCTAACAATCTGTATTTGTATTGATCAAACCGTAATATTGACAAATAATACAACTATTTGTTGGGCATTTTTATTTTTTATACTTACAATTACATGTATATTTAATTGTCCTATTAATGTAAAAATATACGTGTCAGATTAATAAATAATGTTCAACTTTGATTTCTCGACGTAATCATTGATGTTGGATTCTGATGACAGTTGATAAATACTTTGTTTTTTGTGGCCATTTATCGTTGTAAGCTTAAGTGTCGCGTTAGACAGCTTGTATGTGGATCAACGTACTTGTTGGACAATATTCTGCAAATATGCTTTGCCGAAATGCTTGGCAAGGATCCACGGTGAAATTAATTTTAGGATTTGGGTTAATATGCGGTCGAGTCAATTGTACGAACAATTGGAAATGAGTCGGCGAAGGAAATTATTTTAAGTCAAATTTGTTAGTTCAGTACAAAAAAAAGAAAAAAAAAAAAAGAAATTTATTTTTGAAAAGAGAAAAGAGAAAGTAGCATTAGCAAAAAACTTGGAGTAAATATTGACGTTTGTCTACCTAAAATAAGTTGAAATCACAAAATAAAGTGAAATTATTTTTGTTCAGGCGGATAACAACATGGACATGGGGGACGAAATGGGAACAACCGTGGAGCTCTATATCTATGATTTGTCTAAAGGCTTAGCGGCTGCAATGTCAGAGATTCTCATAGGTGAGTTTAAAATAACACATACATTTTCTACATTTGCAACAAATGATGATGTTGACACGCGTCAAAATTATAACAACATGTCTTATTATTATAATAATACGGCCAACTCACTGCTTCAAATGACTTTACGCGGAACGTCAGTTGCCAAATTAGGTGACTATTTTAAAATCATATTTGATCATATTGTCAGGTACAACAAAAGAATTATAATTAGCAAGTGACTCAGTAGTTTGGAAAATACTTGCAAATTTATGAATTGTTTGCAGTGATCATCAATACTTTGGTGATTAATTGTTGATTTAATAGAAGGCGCTGAAACCATTTTATCATGACTTTGAGATTTTGTATACATAAGCTATTTGAAATGACTTTCATAATGTAGTTCAATGCACATAATAATACAATCCATTCTATCAATAAACCTCAAATAACAAAAATTCAATCCCATTTTCAATAAAACACCTCATAAATACATCATATAACGTTTGTATTAATGACTAAACTTGTTTCAGTTCTTGTCTATTGTGAATTTCGAATATATAGACACAAATAATTAGGTATATGTTATATATACTTATTAAGTATAATATTTAATTATATAATTTTTAATAATTACTAAAACTAGCTGATAAAACTTTATTTCAGTAAAAAAATAATTAATTATCCAGAACAAACAAAAACGATTTGAGCAGAACACGTGTTCGAACACGTTTTACCGCCCACGAATTGTGCTTTTCGCACGACGAGCAATCGTTTAATTTATGAATTTGGCATGGGCAAAGCCACGGAAGTATTTAGCGAATTCTCTCTTAAGAATTGCGCACAAGTCAAAGGAAAGGAAGGGGAAGGATAAAATACCTTGCCATTTATTCAAGGTTTTAACATTTTGCATTTGAATTGTAAGCGTTTTCAAAAAACGAACACAAAGTATTGTCAAAAATTGTTTGGTTCCATAATTCTGTCACTTCTAAATTTGCTTTTTTGAAGTGAAAGACACTTGCCAACATTTAAAGTTCTAAAAATATGGAAAAAAGATATTATTTGTTGTACTTGTTGATTTGTGAAATATGCTCAACATTTTTTTTTGTGTTTAATATTTGTGTAATTGTTCCAATGTAATATTTTTTGACACAAGTTATTGCATTATTTAAGACCTTTAAATTGATTTTGCGACAGTTTTAAAGCGTCCAAATAACAATCCTGGAATTTCAGATTTGTATTTCGGCATTTCGCCAATTACGCCACTGGGACAATGTACTAAAGATATGAAATCGCAATTATACTAAATATAAGTAAATAAATAATATTTATAATAATAAATACATTTGTTGTAATTCTTAATTTAAAGAATAGCTTTGTCTAAGGATTTTGCAAAATTAATTTAAATATAAATGAAAAATATATTCAAAGATATTATTATTTAATTATTGTTATTATTTGTATATTTATAGAAATGTAGAAATGTAGACATCAATCATAGATAAATGATCATAAATTATAAATAAAACACATGAATTGGAAGAGTTGAGGTGCGTGACCGATCTCGTAACTTGAAGTATGTATAAATATATCTGAGATTATGTCTACAAAATAGTCAAAAGTAATAATAAGTAATATGATTTTACAATGAAGAAACGTCAAATATAATTATTTAAAATTATTATCTATTAAATAGTAGTTTTATCTGATTTAAGATATATAATCTTATTTATCTCATTTATAATTATAAATAAATATACTTAGAGACAGAGAACGTGTTTACAATTTTAAGGAATATACATTTCCCTAAAATATATTTCCATACATTTAAATCCAAAACTAAGAATAGTTTTGGATTTAAAACAAAGCTGTGAATAATGAACGATTTCTGATTACAGGTCGTCGAATAGAGGGTATATGGCATACGTCAATTGTAGCCTATGGTCGAGAATATTTCTTCGGACCTTCAGGCATTGTAAGCGTAAGGCCGGTGCGTATACACATTTTACTGAAAAATCAATTTAAAAAAAGTTTTTTTTTTTTAAATTAAGTTTTCAAAGTAAACCATTCGCTGTTCGATAATATATATTTTATTTTCTATTTACAAATTTATTATGTTTTGAAATTGTATTTTTTGCTACTAATATTTTGAAGAAACACACTAAGAGTGTCGTTTGATGTTAAAAAAAACTGACAAATACTTACATTTTTTGTCAGTAGATAAAATGGGACTTTTAACATTTTTAAAATTGAAAACTATAAATTAAATAATGTTGTCTTTTTTAATTTAACGTTACAGCAAGTATAATAATAAATTCATATAAAGTTATCTTTTTCTTTATCCTCTTATTTTCTAAGTATTTTTGAATAATTATTTAATTGTATTAAATAAATTCAATGCCTTCTTTTGTATTATATATCATTAGCAAAAATAAATAATAAAAGATGAAAAAATGTATTACTAGATTATAAACTCATAAATATTTAAGTGTAAAATATTAGAATATAGCAAATGGATTAGTTTGTTAAGAGTTGATTAGCACCATCGGTTTGTTCAATTAAAATCGTAAAATTGAGCATTTGAGAGTAAGTGTAAAGTGGGAAATGAAAGTGTCATCATCAATCAGAGTCTTATTTTAAAATTGTACCACCCTGAAGATTCTGAGAATGTAGTAAAAAAGACGTAGAGCATGTATGTTGAGGTTGAGAGTCGAATGTCGCGCGCGTATCGTGTAAACTAGTTATAGGCGCGCGCGCGGCTATCCGATACCCCTTGCAATGGTGGACACTAAATTTGGTCGTAGGACTACTAAAAATAAGCAACTCATCGGTTTAGGCGACTTGTCTCATAGCACACTTTCCCGTTCCATGCTTTCCTGGGGCAGAGGCTCTTCGTGTCGGTAAGTTCCGGCAACTCGCGTTTGCGGCCCATCCTGTTGACTTTTATCCCAGATATGACCTGTTCCCAACGCGACGACATTACCAACACTACCCAGTATACGACTTCCACCATTACGCCATCACCGACTGCCGGCAGTCTATGCTATTTGCATAACGCCCTGACGTCACTAACTTTTAACGCTAAGTTATCCAAGTGCGCGAGTGATTTTTCCACAGTGATAACCAACACTCATTCACTCATTCGCAAATCTTGCTCTGCAAGATCATTTGCCGAATTGTCAAGTTCCGTCTCCTTGTCGTCTTCTTCTTCTTCTTCTTCTTCTTTCTAGACATCATAAGCTTCCGCCAGTAATTTCACTTTACATATTGTTTTTCTCATCTAATTTCAACATCTTCAAACGTATGCCTTTTCAAAAATGAATGATAAATACTTTTCAAAGGCAGTACACAAACATCTTAAATTTTTGCAGTAAAATATAATTCAATTTGGATTTTTGCAATTAATTTTACATTAAGTGAAGACGATACATTCAAAAAAGTCATCATTGCAGTACATCTTTTGACGACAGCCCCTTTATTGATCCTATTAGCTTGCTAGTATGTTTTCGGAAAATTGAATAAAAAAGTCAACTGAAATAGTAAAATATAAAAAAATACGCTTTTCTTTACTACCGTTTGGAAGTTTATTTTGGGCGTTGCATCAGGAAAACGACAATTCACGTGAACTTCAGAGTGTAACGGCATTCTAATAATAGAAGTCTCCCTCAACGCGACGTTCGCTTTTACGTGATTGACAGAAGCACTTTTTGGAGAAGCTCACCGACACTTTTTCTTTGCATTGTTCTTTTAGGGCAATACGGAACTGGGTGAACCGCTGCGCATCGAACAGATTGGTGAAACCTTCCTTCCTTACTCAGTCTTCTTCGAATACATTAACGGCTTAGGAACTTCAAAATTTGCGTAAGTCTTATTAAATGTATGATATTATTTTTGAATAAATAAATCAATAAACACATGTATTTATCATTTAATCAATTAATTTGTAATTTTAGCCCTGGTACCTACAATTTGTTCAAGCATAACTGTAACTGCTTCTCCGAAGAACTAAGCAACTTCCTAGTTGGCAAGGGCATTCCCAAATACATTTTGGACTTGCCAGAGGAGATACTACAAACGTGGGTAGCAATTACGCATTCAGTTTATTTTGTATGGCCGAAGTAAATTTGTGTTTTTATTATAACTTTGATTCATCGTGAAACAGGCAAATTGGCCAAACTCTTGGACCATTAATCGAGACTCTTAGTAGCGGCGCAAGCACCGGTCTCACTGTCGGCAACAGATTCGTAGAAGCAAGAATCCACAGAGAAGAGTCACCGGAATATCAACTTTTGAATACTGCCATTGACGAAGCTAGGTTTGTTATTTTTATTATTATTTTCATTATAATCTTTTATTTGAAAAGTCTTAATTTAATTTGATCATTATGTCTTGTACAAAAAAAATTTATAACAATAATCTTATTATTAAATACTTCTTAACATTTATTCAATTTTCATGCATTTTACTAATATAATTTAATTACAATATTAATAAAATTTTCATATAATTTTTAACGTCTCTGCACGACTTTTCATTTTATTTAACTATCTTTAATTTGTTTTTCGTTACTTTTGCCATTTTCCTCCCTAGGGAGATTTAGGAAAATGGCTTTTTTCCCTCCCTCGTAACGAAAAATATAGTACGCAACATGGGAGATGATCGGAAATTCGTTAATATACTATTCCAGCATAAAAAATGAGTTATACACATTTTCATTTTATCGTGTTTCTTAATAAATAGGTCCGTATAGTGTATATTTTCGTCATCATAAAATGCGCATTTTTCTTTCTTGAATGCTCATTATTTTAACTATATTTAATAAAGATGATTCATCGGGATTGTAAATAAAATGTTAAATGCTGCGCAAAATACTCTCATGGTCTAATAATATCATCTCAAAATGTACGATTTGACTCAGTAAAAGTACTTTTCTTGTTTATATTCGCCCATCGTCATTTTTATCGTCTGACAAATAATGAGAATGATATATCTTGTCATGATAAAAATATTCAAACCTAAATTATGGCTGCTTAACTGGAAATTAAATTTTAATTTATAGTTTGTTGTCTTGTTTTTATTAGTAAATAAAATACTTTCTTTACAGATTAAATTCTATTGCTTTAGAGGAAAAGAGGAACGAAATCAACGAAAAACTAGCAAAGAAGGAAAGGAGAAAGAAAAAGAAGAAGAAGGAAAAAAAAGACAAAAGTAGCAGAGAAAGTGGAAGTGAGACAAATAGCACGGGACCAAGTAATTACGCAGACATGGCAGACAGCGAAGGTAAAGTTATTTATATGATATTACAAATATTATTTTATAATGATAAATCGACTTAAAATAAATTAATGTATTGAATAAAAAATCGAATACCCTTTGTATTAAATTAGGAACTATGAATGCAACGCCATCACACAATAGCGAACCAGTTTGTGAAGTTCTGCCATCTGAAAGAGTCGTTCAAATGGAAGAAGAAGAAAAACTCGAAAATGAACTTAGACGTCAACGTGATCCACCAATAGTATTTAAAACTGATATGAATTATCAATCTGAGTATGATGCATTAAAAAAAACGCTTGAGGGGAAACTCAATGAAACTGAAGAAGCGAATCTCGCTGAATTACACCAGTATGTTTTAGAAAATGAGGGATCGTGGGCTCTAGGAGATAATTTCCTTAATTTTGTTGGTTGGTTTTACTTTTTATTTTATTTTCCATTGACCTGAAATAAATACGAAATTGTTATCAAAAAGAATATATTAATTAAATAATGTTGATATCATTTTCTCTTTGATTGTATTAATAGGAAGGATTTTTAGAGACAAGTCGCTAGACACTGCAGCGAGAGTACATCTATTAAATATTTTAGCATTTGCTGCTTTGAAAGATGATGTTATTCTTCTTTTACACCAAGATAGGCGAGAACATGCAATAATGAATTATGCTTTTGACATTGATCGTCATCCACCTGAAGAACAATTGCCACTTGCTCAATTTGTAAGTTAAAATAAATCATTTGAAATTGTTTAATAAATTATATCAAGATACTTATTTATTTGAATAATAAATAAACGTATTTTTACAGTTAGCAAATATGTTTGAGAATCTTAGTAGTTCTGAATGGTTACTTTATATATCAGAATGGTCACATCAAAATCAGATGATAAGTAATATCAGAGTAACCACCAAAGTTGCTGTTCACTCATTACTCTCTGAATCAAAAGACATGCAAGCCCGAGGAGTTGCTATCATTCACAATTTAGCCTGCAAGGAGGTAAAAACTGTGGTCTGTATCTCCTCAAGCCAGCCAACTATCGCATAACATGTCGCACTACCTCTTTAAAATCACGTCACCCTTTATAAGTCAACCGACAAGTTTTTAATGTTTCAAACAATAAGTAATATGCCTTTAGAATTAAGACGATGAATATTAATTTCTCTGACTAAAGACAACATGACTTTAAACTAGGTTCACCGATAGGAGATTGTTACTTTTGCCTGAAACTGATATTTTCTTTTACATTTTCAATTTAACTTGCTTTTAGATGACATTTTCATAAATTATCGTATTTTTTACTGAAATTAAATCGGAAGTGTTACAAAATATATTAATATTTTCTTAATTATTAGCAACTTCAGTAATATTTAATATAATTTAACTAACTATTGATGTTAATTGTTTTTGCTAAATTATAATTGTTATTCTGCTATACTGTCAAAATATTTTCTTATTATAATATAAAAAAAACTAATTGCAATAATTTAGATTTTTATTTACATAAAGATATTTAAAATGTTTAAGAAAAAAGCAGAACAGATACTGTTTTAGATGATGGATACTATTTTTTCAGAAATTTCACAAAAGCAAAAATCTCCGGAAACTTTTACCAAAAGGCAGTATTTTCAAGGTATATATTATAAATTATAGTATCACAGTCATCTAAGTAAAAAAACATCGACGATATTAAAAATATTATAAAGTCATGCCTAGACAAATTCTATTTTTTTTTTAATTGCAAAAAATAATATTTATTATTATTATAATTGTAGGAGCAGAGAAATTAATTTTCATTTATCGAAATTTTTTTACATTAAATCATTTCACTTCATTTATTGTATTATTTATGAAAATGTTTGAACGTTTATTAATTATTAAATGTAATTAAACAGGTGTTTGACGATGTGGCTGTGGAGCTGACTATGGCGTTGCTCCAGTTCTTCAATGGTAAACCAGAGGAAAATGATCTCTTTGCTTGTATGAAAGCTTTAGCTCGATTCACTCAAATCAGTGGTCAAGAAGTTCCACAATTAATTCAGATGATTGGACCACATCCAAATAAGTTTCGTGGAACATCACAAAGAGTTGATGATTTAATTGACCAAATTAATAAAAAATTACGTTAAAAATCAAACTATGAAATCGTAACTGTTCGCTAACACTATTTTCGTGCGAATCGAGTACTATGCACTCACAGATATATTTATTTAATATATGGACAATACGAAAATGTATTTAGAATTAAAATAAGCATATTTACTTTAAAACTAACTTATCTACAATAATAGTAATATACTTAACTATAGAGATATTAGGACAAGGTTTTCCCACGAGTGATAAAACCTTCTAGTGATTTCTTAAGTTAAGTACATACTTTTTCTTTACGAGAGAGGTAAATCTAACTAGTTTTATCCTATAAGTGAAGAAAAATATCAATTTTTCATTACAACAATTTATCATAATTATATATTATTTTTACGAGTTCGGTATACACGAGTAAAAAACAATAAATAATTATTATAGTTTTAAGACATTTGTAATTATTTAAATAATTAATAATTACAAGATTATTTGAATTTTTACATATGAAATAATAATTATTTTCAAAAGTTATATTTATTATATTTTTTTGCATACTTTCAATTACATTAATTTAATCAAATTTTACCATAAAAAATATTGAAAAATGTAATGTTCTGATTATGATGATGTACATTTTAAGGCGTAACCTTCTTCTATTTTTTGAAACAATGTGAGAAACCGGTAAAAGCATTTGTTTTGTTAGTTTGCTTAATTATATATTGCAATATAATTTCCATATAAATAATCATATCAATTGAAAAATGTATTGCTTCAAAGTTAACTGCAATAATCAATTTTGATGGAACATCTGGGCTATATTCGCCGAAATTTTTAAAATATGTATATATTATAGAGAATATTGTAGAAGATAACGAAAATTTTACAAGTGAAGATTTAATGTGTTTCAACATTTACATTTTTGTAGAACCTCTATGACCCCACTCTTCTTTCAAGACATTTTAATAATACTATTTATAAATAAAAATGTATGTCACAATTGGATATTTATTAGAAACTAAAGCCGGCACCATCATTTACATATATATGTATATAAAAAACATATGAGTTATTGCAGAGTTTATTGTAAAATTAACACTTGTTGAACAGATCTATTTTAAAGTTTAGATTTGTTAACAATACATTTAATTCTTGAATACAAAATGTATAGTTGTAAACTCTAATAAACTATCGTTTTATCTTACTAATACAATATATGATAATAAATTAATTAAATTATTTAATATCAAAGTATAAAAAATCATTTATAAAACTATGAAATTGTATTCAAGAGTTATAACAAAATTATGATATGTTTCGTCCGAGTGGAATAAATGTAATTGTGTCCCAAGTCACGCTTTTACAACAAGCAAATTCAAAGCTCCCGCCAAAGGAAAAATTTTCTATTGCGAAAGCTACGTTACATTCTCTTTCATTAATGAAGAGATCAACAACACAGGCGATACTTCTGAAGACATAGCAGATTAAAAAAAAATCTTATGGGGTGATTTCACAACCGGACGTTGTGGGTCCACCGATTCATAACTTAATTGTTGAGAGATGAAATCCAACATTTTCTGATGGATTTTCTAGGGAAATGAAAGATTCTCTCTTGAAAAATACCCAATTTCTCAGAATTTGGATTTGGCCAGACTTCCAATTTTAAACATGAAAATAATAGTATATTACTTCACTGAGTGGGAAAAGTAGAGGCTTGTTCTCACGAGTGTTGCCATGCTCACGAGTGAGAACGCCTCTACTTTTTCCACGAAGCAAGTACGATATTTTTCTTTACGAGAAAACCCACCGAGTAAAGAAAAATACGTTATTCTATTAGCATCTGTTTTCTGTCAAGCGAGTTCGACTCGGAGCTTAATTTGTAATAAATGAATAAAAAAATAAAACGATATCAATGTCAACTTTATGTGCAAAACATTGTGAGATCGGCAAGTAAACGAATAAAGTTTAAAACTCTGTAACATTAAAATCTTGTAAAATCCGAGACCTTGCCAGTTTGATTGTTTTTTTTACCTCTGTATATAGAGCGATCCCTTATAACCCAGTTAATATTAATTCGAGCGATAAAAATATTTAGCATGTATTAATCAAGACAACGATTATATGAAGCAAAAATGAATCTAGATGTCATCTTACAACCAGACTTTGACTGGTTAATTAAAACATTGTTTAAATTTAAATTTAAACAATGTTTTAATTTAAATTTATGTTACAATTTACGCCATCCTACGAGATTTTCACAGATGCGTCGCTCTTTGGTTGGGGCGCTTCTATGGAAAATAGAAGGACACATGGTTGGTGGACGGAAACTGAAAAATTTGAGCATATTTATTTTCTTGAGTTGAAAGCCATTTACTACGGTTTAAAATGTTTCAGGCATACTTTGACGAGTAGGCAATACTACTGCGTTAACGTACATCAATAAAATGAGATCTGTTCAGTTTCCAAAATTGTCCACTCTCACGAGAACCATCTGACAATGGGCAGAAGAAAGAAATTTGCAATTACACGCTTCATACATTTCCTCGTCTGACAAGTGACAACACTACCCATTCGTTATAGTGCCATTCTGAAATTTCAACATCAGTGAAATTCTCGTAATAGGGAATATTTTCTTTGGCGGGATCTTTGAATTTGCTTGTTAAGAGGGCGTGACTTGAGACACGATTACATTTATTCCACTTGGACAAAATCTTTACGTAATTTTGATCGAACTTCACCCTGGAGTTCGTTTGATCAATCAATTGTATATAACAAGTTCGGTCCATAGATAAATATAATTCAAAGTTACTTTATATACAACAGTTTTTGAGTTTTTCTATTCAAACATATGTACAAAGAAATGTATCGAAATAAAAGTGTAATATAAAACAATTTTATTATTGTATTAAAAAATTATTTATTTACATATTATCACTTATGATTTATATTTCTTTGGATAATTTCTGAATTGTTGAAAATCTGTATGTATGTTAAAATGCTTATATTACACAGTAAAATTTAAAAGTAAAATAAGACTATTTCAATCAGAATTTTAGATGCTATATACAGAATATTTGTTGTAAAAGGTGTGTAACTTGATAATAATGCTGTATAATTACCGTTATTAATATATATTATTATTAAATAGTAATACACACAAATTTTTAAATATAATGTAAATTTGTCAGAAAAATATTTCTGAAGTTATTTCTTTTGTACTCACATTTAATATTCAAAGGTAGATTTGATTCAAGCTAAATATATTGTAATTAATTTATTTATCTAATGTATTGCTTTCAGTTGCATTGATCTTTTTGAAATATAATTGAATACCATCTTTCGCAGCAGTGAATGTTGATCTTGGATCAAGGATGATTTTCTGTGTAGAATTTTGACTGATCTTGTATTCTAACAAAATTAAAGCTATTACAACTTTTGCATGAAGTAAACCAACTTTAACTCCTGAAATATAAATAAAAAAGATTAGTGTAATACAAAATTGTGTGTTCTGAATTATTCCACTGACTTATATTGAACGAATTAGCAAATGATTATTTATCATACCTACGCACATCCTAGGTCCAATTCCAAACGGCATAAAAGCATCTGAAACAATATTTCCTTCGTTGTATCTGTCTGGATTATAGATTGTTGGATTATCGAAAAACCTAGGATCTTCTTGTAATCCATATAGCGAAATATAAACAGCAGTTCCTTTTTCCACTAGAACGTCAGTTCCTGGAATCTTTGGCAAGTTAATCTTATTAATATACGTACTATATTATAAATAAATGTTTCTTATGAAATCCCTGAGTATACGTTCATAGTATTTCATAGATAAAAATTAAGTATGAAATAATATGAATGTTGCAACAGGAATTTCACAGTAATAGTATGTTATTTCATAATATTCTACTTAAGAATCCCTATGAAATATTATAAAAAACTTTGAAACATTATAAAAAAAATATTTTATTTATGAATTAATATGGAAAATCTCAATTGAAAAAAAGTTTTCATTGAGATTTTTCATATTAATTCATAAATATAGTATATATTTTTGTACTAGGGTGCTTGCGCCCGTGTGGAAAACGACATTTTTCTGCACGCGGGACAGTACGGAAAGTGGCTATACTCGTGCCTGACGGCCCTCGTACGGAAAGTACCTACTTTCCGTACAAGTGCGGAAAATCACCACTTTCCGTACTGCACAAGTGCTGAAAAAATATTTTCTATAATGTTTCAAAATTGTTTATTATATTTCATAGGGATTCTTAAGTAGAATATTATGAAATAACATACTATTACTGTGAAATTCCTGTTGCAACATTCATATTATTTCATACTTAATTTTTATCTATGAAATACTATGAACGTATACTCAGGGATATAATATAGATACAAATAAACACATACTTTATAATCGTTACGCGTAAATCGATCAATGGTTGAAACTGGTGGATGAAGTCTGATTCCTTCTAAAATGGTTTGTTCTAAATATTTCATTTCGTTGAAAGCTTCATATGTAAAACCAAATTTGTCAATCGCTTTTTTCACTTCTTCTCGAGCCTTTTCTTGGTATTCAACATGCTTAGCCAATTCGAGCATCGTGAAACCCGCCGCAGTTGCACTCGATTCAAAGCCGGAGAAAAACGTCCCCGATTGATAAAGTAAATTGTCACCTTCAAATTCTATAAATGAAGAATTACAAATATTTGTATTAAATAAACATTGTTACATCTCCTTAAAATGAATTTAATCATCATTTACTCACTGTAATCAGGATTTTGTTCGCCATTTTTCAAAGTAATCAGTGAATCAATAAAATCGCCTCTTTTTTCGCCGGACTTTTCACGAGATTGCATGGCACTCCAAAATATTTTGCGCACAAATTGAGAGTTAAATAACATATTACTGCCAAATACTTCAACCAATTCCGGTACAAAAAACACAGTCACTAAAGCAATCATTCTCTTAAATGAATGGAAAAATTGGTTCACTGTAATTAAATTAATATATTGTATAATATTTTTGTTTCTTTCTTTCTTTCAAAAACATAGAAGAGAATCAACTTATTAAATATTGCCTATGATTATTTAATTAAGAAAATTAATACAAAATAGCTTGATTAGTTGGATAAATGTTGTTGTTGAGGACTTACCGAAAATCGCAAACTCATTATTTGGATTTTGAAATGAGTCCATCTTAGTACCAAGAGCAATAGAGGCAATCAAATCAGTGACAAACTTAACATTAATGTCCTGAGCATCGAGGACCAGTGGTTGACTATTTTGGTTGATTTGTTCTGCATCGATATATTTCATCATATGTTCACTAATTTCCAACATCAATGGCAACATTTGCCTGAGCTTGTTTTTCGTCAATGTAGGAGTGATTTTGGATCGAAGATACTTCCATGCCGGATTCTTCAATCCAAATAAATTTTTCATGCCAATACTGTCCTTTTGTTGCGATCCAGCAAAGTGTCTATCGGAGAAGTTTTCAAAATCTCGGATCAAAAATTGTTTGATAACTTCCGGATCACGTAACAAAATGCAAGGTTTATGAAAGATGTAAAATCCAACATAAGGCGCGTGTTTGCTCGCGGCCTTGTGAATTTGCCCCAAATGCCATCCTGGTGCTGATCTGAACAAAATCGCATCCTTGAAATTGCCAAAGATATAATTTGCCGGCACTTGTTCGACACCCTTTCTTTTCCAGTAATTAAGTTTGTATCGCGCGTACATACAAAACAAAAAAATTGAAGTTATTAGCAGGCTTAGTATGATACCTATACTCGTTCCTTCTAACGCCATCACTTGATATCTTTTGTCTTCGCAGAGTTTCGTCTTAGGATTTATATATCATCATCAATTACGCATTCAATCTCTTACATATTTACATATACCACTAATTCGTTCACGCAAATGTACGTCAACGTGATATCATACTTCTTTATTGCGAAGCTGCACGATTCTGAGACTCAAATTGGGAGAAGGAAAAGGTACTATTTACTTCATCCAATTCGTTTTAACCATATTTTATTCAACATTGATAAGTGATTTGATTTAATAGATAACTCAATTTTGGCCTTATCTTTATAGGTCAAGTAAACTAAATAATCTTTATTATATAAATAATCAGTAAACAAATATAATTTTTGTTTGTTACCTAGCTTTTAACTTTATTCTGTATGCATCTTGAAATGGAGCTAATTAGTAAGTAATAAATTACTTTAATTGATGTAGTTGACAGAATGTTTTACCAAACAATTATTTTATAATTAAATGATAACGAACAAAGTTATCCTTTAATAACAAAAGAGACAAAATTCCTCATCAAAATTTAAATTGTTAATCTTTAATTTATGTTAATATACAGTTTAAAAAATACACTTTAATTATAAAATATAAGGTGAAGAAACATTGATGTAGATACAAAATTAAATCCATTTTAATTCAAAATGTACAATATAAAATAATTAGCAAATTTATAAACACATTATATGCAATATTTTATATTTTATTTAAACAATTATCATAGTATTCATAGAAATTCAAATTTATAAAAATCACGAGATAATTCAAAGAATTTAATTTCAAGGAAAAATAATTCACTTGACTTTTTCAATTATTCACTTAGATAATGTGAGTTCGACAAATCAGGAAGCAAAAAAATGAAATTTAACGCCTTAAAAATCTGTATATAGAAAGAAGCATCCACTGAAATAGGAAAATTGATTAATCAAATTTCCCCACAATGTTTCACGTTTCATTATAATGCGCATTGCATATTTTGTATTTGCCTTAATTTATTTTACTTTGTATAATTATGTAATCGTAATAAAAAGGCCGAGTAAATTATTTCATATAACTTATGTTTATATTCATTAAAATAAAATTTAAAAAACATTGATTTTAAAAAATGAAAGTGTCTATAGGAAGTATCTGTAATTAATCTTTAATGTTCTTTATGATTAACATTTATATACTTCACACGTGTACGAGTTATCATAACGCGTAAATTTATTTCCTTTTTATGCAACAAATTAAATGAACTTCCTCGTCTATATGTGCATTTTTTGTTTACAATACAATTGACATAAGAAATTATACATGTAATTTATTTAATATGGAAGCGACTATTCGCACAACCGTGCCCGTGCATTACCCGGCACGGGCACGGTTGTGTGCATTTCATCTTAATCAAATTCTTATGAATGATTTTGATTTTCAGATGGAAATTCAACAAAATATATAAAGACTATAAAGACTCATCTTGAAACATTTTAAAACTACAGTATTTCCAGAACACTATTTTAACTATTTTATTCACTAAATCTTTCACTAAGACTTTACCGTTTGAGCAATTGAATATTAAAATCTCATACAGAAAATAAAATTATTATGTGTAATATGGATAAAAAAGATATTGAAAATATAAATTTATGAGCCCGTGCCCGTTCCCGTGCCAAGAATAATATTATAAAAAAAAAATTTTCGCGCCCGTTTTCGTGCCCGTTCCCGTGCCATAAATAATATTGTAAAAATAAAAATTGTGCGAATAGTCACTTCCTTTAATTTATATTACTGTTTGCTCTTTTTTTCTTTTCTTTTTTTTCATTAAAGTTACATTTCTTTCATGAGTACCTATATTTATAAATCCTACATTCAGATTTGAACAATCGTTTAACTTCAATAATGATTTTTTTTTATTCGCAAAAAATTAAGAAACACAGAAATATGCATAATATTGCAATGATAATTTTGTTTTTTATTTTAACGTTCAATTTAAACGAAAGTCATAATGTGAGGAAATATAAAAAATGAATTTTATTTCATTTTGAAAAAAACAATTTTTAAGTATACCCTAGTTCAGGAAACTTAGAGTTTCAAGATAAAAAAACGTATCTTGAAACTGTATGAGAATTACAACAGAAAACCTATACCACGGTATATGGAAATTCATATAAATTTATACATAAATCTTCTTAATTTTTATTATAAAAATTGACAAAAAGATTCCTTGACATGAATCAATATAATTCATTAAGTTTAGAATAATCATTTATAATATTTTATGAAATTATATGAATTTTATCATAAAAATATGTTGTTAATTATGAAATCGTCATTTACAAGCGTTAAATATAGAAAAACTTGAATTTATTTTTGTGTGGATTCGCATTTAAAGTTACAAATCTGATTTGTCGATTTATCAATTTTTAATGTAGATTTCCACATTATTAGTTATTGATTTGTTTATATTCGAAAGTAACACTATTTTTAATTTTTTATAACTTACATCTATATTTTAGATTTCTATTTTTTGAGAAAAAATGTCTTATTTTTTCAACTTTTATTTTTGACTTATTAATACGAATTCAGTTAATATTTTTATTTTTTAAATTTCAAACTCACGTTCATATTTTTATTTCAGATTTGTATTATTTTTTGTTTAATGTTATAAATTTAATATTTTTTATTGAAAATTTTCGATTACTAATTTTCAATTTACATTGCATTTTATATTTATTTAGTTTTCGACTTGCAAATTCACGTTTAGATTTTATTTGTATACTTTCAAAATGGTTAAAACCATATTTTCTGATTTTAAATCGGATTTTGATATGGTTTTAAAAATGGCCATTTTTTTATTTACTAAATTTAGACTTTGCTCTTATATGTTTTTAATCTTAATATTTTTAATTAATATTAACATTTGATAGTGACTACTTTTAAACTTGGTTTTTAAAATTTTTATATTAATAAATTAAAAATAATTTTTTTTAAATAAGACATTTTCACTCAAATAATAGAAATCTAAAAATAAAATCTGAATGTGAATTTAAAATGAGTGTGAAATAGTATGAAAAATCAGATTTTCCATTTTAAATTCCAATCCACAACAACAACAAAATAATTGAAATTGTTCTATATTTTACGCGTGTAAATGACGATTTCATAATTACCAACATATTTTTATGATAAAATTCATATAATTTCATAAAATATTATAAATGATTATTCTAAACTTAATGATTTATACTGATTCATGTTAAGGAATCTTTTTGTCAATTTTTATAATAAATTGAGAAGATTTATATATAAATTTATATGAATTTCCATATACCGTGTATAGATTTTCAGTTGCAATTTTCATACAGTTGCAGGATACGTTTTTTTCAATTAATCAATATTTATTCATAAAATTTCTTATAGAGAATTATATTCTCAATGATGCAATAAATAATTATATGATGAGGGGCAAGAACGGCTCGTGCAAAAAATAGTTTGTAATTTGTTTTTGTTTGAAAAATGACGTTTATTGGTTAGAAATCGTGTTTTGCACGAGCCGTTCTTGCACCTCATAATTATATGCAGTTTAAGAATAATGTAATCAACATTCATCAACTTCACGATTGATGCTGCACTTATTATATTTACACAATTACAAAAAGTACACATAATGGTCGGATATCATTACTATTTTAATAATATTATAGAATTTTGTTAATAATATTGTAAAATAAAAATTTTGAATTTCGCGCAATTTGTATAATGTGCACCTCGCAGTTTTGAAGCAGACATATGTTTATTACGTATGAACGGTAGCACAGACTTTACTTTGAAAATAACCTTATCTGTCAAAAATGTATTCTTCTTTCTCTATAAATCATAGAAACAAATAACTGGTATATGAATTTAAGTGACATTAAATCATTGTTTGTAATATTTTAAGGATATTTTTCTACATAATAGTGATCTTGTTAATCGTAATCCAATATTTAAAGACCATCATATGATACTTTTTTACAGTAATAATATATCTAAATATTTATTAAGCATTTTGTAATAATAAAATTACAATAGGCTCATGAAATGATATAAAATATTTGAACTATAATTAATCGTAGAGTTTCTGGAAATTACACACTGTAATTTAAGATAATGACGGAATTGCCAGCCGAAGTTAAAGTCAAACCACTAGCATTAATAGACTTGACAGGTTTAGACATTTCTAATGCAATTCATCGCTCAATCTGGGATGCTTTTAATAACTTCAGAAGGCCTGATGGAACTTCTGTTGTACAGTTTAAATTAATTGACAGCAATCATGAATTTCCGACTGTTAAACCAAAGGTACAATTTTTATGATTTAATGTAAAAAAAAAAAATGTTTTTTAGTTTAGTTATTGAATTATTTATGAATAAAATGTTTAATACTTTACATTTTAACTTTTACAGCATACAACATATGATTGGTATACTCCTAAAGGAATACTAAAGCGTAACTGGATGAATAAATATCTCAAAGAAATTCCAGCAGTAGTCGTTGTCTTTTATGAATTAGAGTGGAATGATTCAGCATGGAATGAAAAGAAAATAGAATGTGCATCTAGAGTTAAATCTCTCAGGTAATTTTACAATATTACATTATTAATCAAAATATAATTATTTCAATTAATTTATGTCTTTGTTTACTCCAAATAGAGCTGCTTTAGATGGTAGAAACACAAAAATAGCAGTAGTTTTAATTCAAAGAGGAGCACAACCACCACCAGGAGAAGAGACAGGAGCCACTGAAAGAGCATCTGCTTTGTGTGCAGCATGTGAACTTCCACCGAAATCTTTATATGTTTTACCACATGGGGACCATCTGATGGGTTATATAATGAGGTCTTACAATAATCATTTTTCGATTATCCTAAAATAATATATTTGTAAAATATATTAAACACTTTAATTCATTGCATTTTTTGCAGATTTGAAAACAAATTTTATTGCGATTATGCACAAGCATTTTATCATCAAGAATATCGTTACGTTAAAAGTCATCGAGAACAATTGAATAAAACTACACATCAGTATTTGTTTGTGCGACATCAATTTAAAATGGGATTTTTAAATGAATTTAACCAGGAAAAAATTGCTGCCCATAAGTAAACAAATATACTATTTTTAATCCAGTATATTTAAATAAAAGTGTATTTTGATTTATAGTATTAATTATATTTTTGTTACTTTAATAGGCACTACCAGCAAGCTTACAATAATTTATTAGACATCAGAATAACTGACACAAATTTGATGGAAATTAAAACTGTTGCTAGTTTTATAAACTATAAGCTCTGTAGATTATTATTTAATTTAACAAGGCCCAAAGACGCAATTGCCCAATTCAAAACTCATATTGAAAGGTAATTATTATAATGTTGAACATTGAATACGCACACAAACAAGAATTTTGTATGTTTCTCTATTAAATGAATTTTTATTTAATTATTAATTGTTAAATTATGTAGATTTAAATCAAGAGTTGGACTTCCGGAATTAATATTTGAACATCATGCATGGATGGCAAGTCAATATTCTACATTTGCAGAGCTGTTTGATGAAGCAATTAAATCTGGTCTATCTGCAATACAAACGCAACATCCTGGATATTTTTTTCATTTAGCAGCAAAGCAGACAATGGAGCGTCGAAAAGCTTGTAATGAAATCTGCAAAGTATATATTACCAATTGTTTATCATTTTATAAAATATGTATAATACTTTTCATTCATTATTTATTTTATTTATATTTTTTTTGTTACAGAATGTAGACAGCTATCCAAGTCCAGATCCTTTAGAAGGTGAGGAGAAGCTCGAATTTTATGGGCAAAGACCCTGGCGTACGGATGCATTTAAAGAAGCGGTTACTATACAAGCTCTGCAATATCGCGAGAAAAATTTCAAACATTCGGTAAAAATATTTTGCTAGTTTTGTTTATTTATCATGTAAAACATATTATAATATATTTTATGTTTTAATAATACAATTTTATAACATCATTTTTTAGATGCTGATAGTAAGCTTATTAGGAAATGCAATGGCTCCTTTCAAAACTTATCTTTGTCCGCGTATGAGAAAATTTCTAGTTGTACAAATGGCAGATGAGTATTTTAAAATTGGAGATTACGATAGAGTTTTAACGTAAGCATATTTTAACATTCTTTTACAATAAAATTGTATGCAACTTTACTTGTAAAAAAAAATTCAATTTTATAGTTTACTGATGTTAGTGCTATGGGATTACCAGATTGAAAAATGGCCACTCTTATTAACGGATATATTGCAAAATGCTCTAAAAGCTGCTTATTTAGCATGCAGTATTAAAGATTACATAATATATGCTTTTCAATCTCTTGGACATTCGGCAGATTTTTCGGAAGAAAGAAAAGAGTTTATTTTTACTAATGTGAAAAGTATTTTAAAAGTTGGTACCTATTTTAAATCATTTAAAAAATGATAATAGTGATTAAATCATTGTTTCAGCATTTTATTTTATTTGTTTATTTGTATTATATCTAGAGAAGACCACCACAACCTGAACCAGATTTAGATGATGATCTCATTCAAGGAAAAGCGGAAAAGTGGACGGAAACTTTAAGTCGTCCAGAAGCATTAGATTTCACCATCGATAACAGCAATAGCGCACCATTTGCTGAAGTTAAAGCTCGATTTTCAGAATCGAATTACACTATTAATTCGACTGTTAATATTGAAGTATTTGTAAGGTAAAATGAATTTAATTTTTTGTACAAATGAATGTTTATTAAATTATTGATTGATTTATACATTTTTCTGTCTTACAGAAACTTATATCATGGATCAGTTGAATTTTCAAAAATTGTTACTTCTGTAAATAATTCGGGATGTAATACCGAATATATTTTATTCAATCCCAATCAGAATAATTATATCTTTCAAGGTCATGAAACTCGAAAATTCAGTTGTCAGTTCCAAGTAACACCCCAAATGGTACGAAATAATCAAATTCAAATTTCATCAGTATCCCTTTATATCGGGAAAACCAATAACTGCTGCATTATTTTACGATATTCAACATTAGCTGGAGATATTACTAATTTCACAGATAGAATGTATCCAGAAATTCAACAACTCAGGTATAGAATATAAAATGGAGAGATTTGAATGAATTGATTAAACATTTGTATTCAAATTCTAGTTAATATTTTACTTTGTTAGAGGAACAGAGTTTGATAAAGTCAAGCCATTAATTTATACTCAAATTCAACAAGAGGAGTGTAATGTAGAAATTAAAGTAGAATCAAAAGGACCAGCACTTTTAGGCGAATGGTTTCCCATCAAAGTTGTTTTTTTGACGCAGGAAGAAATCACAAATGTTATTTTGAGAATGGCACTTATATCTGAAGGAACTAATGATCAGTCAAGTAAGAATGTTTTTTGATCAAGTTTAACTTTAGAAAGATGTTATTCTACAATTTTTTCACAATTTTTTTAGACACAAAAATGAAATATGTTGAAAATGGGTTTTCTTATTCCATTCTAACTTGCAGCCCATATAGTGTAAAAATACCGAAATTAATAAGTACTATACCTTGAGAATCATTATGAAATAAACTTTCCCACCTAAAGACAAATGAGTTTGTGTGAACACCAACTTTTGTCATGCCGCTTATAAAGTATATAACTGTGTAAAAATGTAATATGTTCATTGAAACTTATATTGCAAACATTTGTTTCAAATTGTGTACATAATATATTGCATTTATTTAACTTCAACTTATTACTATACTTTTCTGTATAAATGAATAATACAATTCGCATCTCTTTCAAAAGATCAAAACTTTTTTTCAATAAAAATACAATAAGAAATCGCGAATATAGTTTTCATAAATCATAAACAATGTTTTTCGTTTCAGCTGAACTCAGTATTAATATGGTGGAGAGACAGCCAAATATTTTGATTGAAATTGAAAATTTAATTAACAATGAACCATTAGATAAAATTGTATATATAAGAGCTCATAAAGTTGGAGATAGAAATGTGTCTATAAAGGTAAAATTCTACTTTCATTAAGAATATCATTGTAGGATTCTTAAAACACTAGTAATATATATAATTTTTTGTAGTTGGAATATAATAGACCCTGTGAAAAAAGAAGTTATAAGGAATTATCCTACATGTTACCCTTTGTCAAACCTTTTGAAGTTAGTACACAATTTTATACGATGTTATATGAACCCTTAAGCAAAGGGTTCATTGATGAGCCAATGTTTATTATGCCACATATTGTATGCACATCACCTTGGCCTATTCAAATATTAGACACTTCGATAGAATTAGTAAGCATTTTTTAAAAACTTCATTTAAAACTTATAATGTTTATGTATTTTCTATTTTGGAAATAAAATTTGAACTCTCTAATAAAAAAGTATGTTAAATGTTTTAAATAAATATTTTTTTTTAGGGAAATTCAATTGAGGAAGAACATGGAATGAAAAAAGACTTTTTATTATCAGGTACTATTTTGTTAGATGGAGAAGCTGCAACGGATGCTTATTGTGTTGTTCCAAAGATTGACAGTGATCAGCCAACCAGTACTGGGGTTTACACTATCAAATGGCAAAGGTTGTGTTTTCACAATATCTTTGACATTTAATTTTAATCTTCATAACTTTTTAAATAGATTAATTAATGTATTCTGTTTTTATTCATGTAGAGCTAATGAAGAGAATCCTATAGAAACAAGTAGCAGCGTCACTTTAATGCCACTAAAAGTGGAAGATGCTGTAATAGGTTTAGATGTGAAACTTCCGGCTTGCGGATGGGCGGAGACTCCTATGCGAGTTTCTTACTTTATTCGCAACCACTCTGAATATTTAATCACGTTACAGTTAAATGTTGAAAGCAGTGATGCTTTTATTTTTGCTGGACATAAGCAGGTATGTTTTTTAGTGCAAAAGCATATAATAAATAATTAGTATATATCTAAGATTACTTTAAAAAATGATAAGCAATAACAGACCAAGTTTTTAAGTGAAGATGTCGTATTTACTAACTTATATATATATATATATATATTGATTTACCTATATTATTGGTTTTATGTATTATACTTTGAAAGTTGAACACTTATTCCTTTTTGATAAATAAATAAATTCTTTTTTTAGCACTCGTATAGAATGTAATTAGCTTACTTAATTGTTCTCAATACACTAACTTTTAACAGAAGCACACTTAAACTTTTACAAATAAATTGTCTTGTTTTTTATCTTAGACGAATAAAAATTAATTTTCTTCTTGTGATAAATGAATTTAATTCATTTTATACTAAAACATCATAATAACATGTAAATTAGTTAATAAATAATAAAATACATTTTTTACACATAGGTGGAAATATGCATTCTTCCAGAAAGCGATAAGAAAATCGATTGGATACTGTTTCCGCTAACCGCCGGTTTTGTAGCTCTTCCGACATTATCGTTATCAGTACCGCCAGGTAACACATTAATTCTATTTATAATATATTTATAACAATTATTAATTATATACTACATTTTTCTTCAACTATTCTAGAGGATGAGTATAAACTTAACAAAAGTCGTCTCGAACAAGTTATCCAGAGGTCTTTACCGAGTCACATTTACATAATGGTAATTATGATTCATAAATTAAAGTAGTCATCTAATTAAAAGTAATTTTAATTAATATAAATGTATATATATTGCAGCCAAAATTACATGAAGCGGAAGAATAACTGTATTTCAATTAAGCGTACAACTTGAAGAAGAAAGAAAAACCTTGTAACATTTTTTACTTGTTGCAAAAGATGTAAATTATATTCTTATGAGGTAAACAAATAAAATTTGTTAGGTATTCTCAATTTATTTTATTTATGAACAATTCAATTCTTCCTCGACCAAAAACTTTGTATAAATGAAAGACATGCATATATATTTGTGTGTGTGCGTATTTTTTTTATCAATTATTAGCAGATAATAAAGATAATGGGGCAGTAGGACGATTTCTTTTCAAAGTTGTGGCCTTTCAGTGAATAACTATTCAAATAATTTATTCAAATGTTTTCAAGATTTTATTTTATCTTAACGCACATTTTTCTCCGTGCTCTTTACCTATTTCATAATGGAATTTACAATAAAATTTTAAGTTAATTAAGATAGCTGATAATAGTATAATATGAGAATAATTTACTTTGATATAAATGTTCGTCTTATGTATTAAATGTGATATTAATTGTTTCAAATAGACGAATTATTTTCGTATCTATTTTAGTTACGTAATCTTTAAAACTAAGAAATTATGAAAATGATTATTATTTGTTGAATGCTAAATATTATAAAAAATAAATAATAAAGTAACTTAAGTTATAATTTTTTAATTTTATTTTATTTATTCTATTATGTCTATTGTTAAATATGTTTCATCTTTAGTTGATAATCATCCAGTTAGGAATGTATCGATCCGTTGTCAACGTTACAAAATAGCCAAAATATTAAAACAAACAGAAGCATGTTTGACAGTTATGTTTAATTCATGTTACGTTTTCTGGTTAAAACAACCAGTAATAATAATTATAATAGTTAGACAGTTCAAATGATAAACTTACAAGACAATAGTATAAGTGATGTAATGAAAAAGTACACTCAAGAAGAAAAATTAATTGAAGAGAAGTTGCATAGATGGTAATTTTAAAACATTTTATTTTAAAATATATTTAATGCCTCGTTACTGATATATCAATTTAAACAAATAATTATTGCTTTATAGCGAACAAAAACGATTTGAGATAAAATCGAAAGCAAGTTGTACATTTGAACATTATGATATTTCAACGAACAATATTAGCATTGAAAAAGAAACATCGTTGCTTCGTAATCAACAGTTATTAAAGGTAATTTTTATTTTAAAATTTACCGTTTCTACCAATTTGCACTATTTTTATATACTGTTTACGTAATTATGTAAATATGTATTATCTGACTAGAAAATATTATTACAAAACATTTAGAAAAATGAAAGATTATATATTTTTTTCATTTTTATAATGGTTTAGACACATTATATATTATATGTAAAATTAATGCAATAATCTAAGGTGTTAGGAGTCTTCTTTTTACAGAATTTGGAAAAAACGAAGGCGCGCTTAAGAACGCTTGCCACATTTACTCCAACGGATCAAGAACTTCATGACCTGGCAACGTTTTACAGAAGCAGTTTAATCAAATAGAAGACAAGTTAATAAATAAAAAACATACCACAACATCTTTAGATATAGAAAAAAGGTAATAAATAAAATTATAATTACATTATAATTAATTTGTATATCCTTTTATTATTCAGATATATATATATATGTATATATATCTTCATGTAAAATCTGTCTATATGTTACATACAAAATGACATTTATTTTTTATTATATTCATATAGTAAAACTAACATATTATTTTCTCCTGTGAAAAATAAGTCATATCTAGAATGTGTTTATATTCTAAATAAGGTGTTTTATGTTTTTACTAATAAAATTGAAAATAACTTTCTGGTTGATGAGGTGTATTGCAGATCTGAAATAAAAGAAAAGATTATATTATATATTATACTAGAAGATCACTTTTTTAAGTCAAACAAAAGAAGAAACAATCATAGATCCGAATGTTGAATAATGTCCTAATGGTGTACATCATCAACCTGATAACTCGAGCCGAACGAACAAACTTATAAATTACAAGTTTGTTGATCGTTTGGATCGATGAATCAGAATTGAACAAGATTGCTTTTTGTACCTGTTAAAACAAAACTGTCATAAACAAAAATCAAATACATAAAAAAGAAAAATAATATATAAACGAATCTTTTAGTGCTTTTACAAATTGAAATGATTAAAATAATTAATAAGTTCGTAAAATTTAAATTATTCATTATAAAACTCACTAAAATTATTTCTAACTAAAATAATGTATAAAAATGTGAAATATAAATAAAAATGAGTAAAAAAAAAGAAAACATTTGAATCAAATTGTCTAGCAAAAGTGTCGCATATGTTACAGAAAAAAAAGAGAGATGTACAGATGGAAGTTGGAATTTTGTTATCAATACGACAAAAAAAATAAATAAAGGAGACATTGATAATAATATAAAACTTACGTGTATAATTGGAAAAAAGAAAGACTGTAATTTGAAATAAAAGGTAAAAAATATGCGAAACGTGAAGAAAAAGTGGTCGTGAGCAGTTAGAAGCACGACGTCCACCTGTCCAAATGATATCCGTATTCATTTTCTATACGTTGTCGCGTTATCACCGCGGTAATTACCGCGTGCAGCCAGTTTTACGTACGACCACACGTGTATGGCTGATATGAATACCACGTTGCAGGCAGCATTTTGATAACACGAGTAAGACCGCACGTCCCCGGATGCCACCGCCACCAAACTGTCCGCTTTCGGCCTTTTTCCACGCTTTTTTACTTATATTTCATTTTGTCTATTACATTCTATTCACTTTTCCAATTTTATTTTTGGCATTTTTATTTGATTAATTAATGATTCTATATTATGATTCTATATCTAAGTAACACACATTTTATGAAACTTATGTTATCAATAAAAATTGTATAAATTTGTATTTTTTAAAAATAAATATTAATAATTTTTAATACAAAAACACATTTTATGCAACACAGTATTTACATTTAATTTGTTTAAACAATATTTTGTATTAAATAATTAATATTTATAACAAAAAAACTTTTCGATTATTCTAACTCTAAAATTGCATTTTGTCTTTATAATATTTTTAAAATATATATCTTTTCTTTCTCAGTTATGATCATTATTATTTATTATTTAAAACGTAATGAATATTTAAATGAAAATCATTCACTTGACATTATATTACAACAGTAGAATGTTCTTAGTAATACGTAAGAACATTGTTCTTATAATTATATTATAACAATTTATTGTAGTCTTTTTATTAACTTTAGAACATTTATTTAATTTATACATACATTTTATATTAATTAATATCATAATTTTCGAAATAAAATGTAAAAGTAGTGCAATTTACGTTTTGTAATTATATATATTATAAATAAAAATACTTACCTTTAAAAAATATGTATACTCCATTATAAAAAAATTAATAACAATATAATTTAAAAGAAATTTTATATATATTTAATAGTAAAATAACATCTATACCTAGTAAAATATTTTATTTAAAATAGCTTATCATCAATCACTTGTCTATATTTAACTTGAATGATAATTATATTTGATTAATATAATATTCAAATAATGTTAAAATAAATTGAAATGTTCCTGTTGAAATATTTCAAATATTAAATAAACGTGGATAAAGATAGTTCATTAAGCCAAAATTATCCATCCGTTAAACTTGTGATTATCAATTTTTATGATGACTCTAAACTAACATAATTATACATATATAAATAACATAACGCAATAAGTGTAACTGAATCTGTTTTGAAATATCATTTAATTAATATTGTTAAATATTTTTAATCAAACAACAAAATCAATGAAAACCGTTTTTTAATATATTTTTTTTAATGTTTTCTTATCACTATTTTATATTTTACAATTTCGCCATACTTTTATTTCAACTTTAATTATGAGTATTATTAAATATTATCATTATCAACAAATTATGAATGAAAAAATTATTTTTAACGAATTGAAAATACTAAACTGTCGATATGTCTAATAGTTATAAAAATTATAATTTGTCAGAAGTAATGTTTCTTCACTTTTAAAAAATAGTTAAGCAATAACATGACTTCACAATATTCAACTAAACTTTTGATAACAATCAAGAACTAGGAAAATGAATTTACAATCGCTTCACTAATTGTAAAAAAATACTCATTTAAAATGAAAAAGAATGAAAGAAAAAAATATATAAATGTTTCGGTATTGTTTCCAAGATACTTCATCATGGTCTATACCTTGCGATGTGGATATGACAGTAGTTACGAATAAACTAATATTATACTTGGCCGACTTGCGTTGCAGAAAAATAAGTTTCTTATATATTTTAATAATACATTGAATTAAACGCTCCTCTTGCAGCTGAACAAACGTACAACTTACACCTCTATACAATTCAACCTTAACTCAAAAATAAAAGTCTGTATTTGTATATCGAACCAAGCATGAATTAACATTTTATTTCTTTATAATAATTAGAATATGTAATTACAAAATAACATTAACAGATAAAATTAACTTCTTAATATGATATTTCTGAAGATGCAAAAAAGGAATAACAATTTAATTGAAAAAATAGTTGACGTACAAAAATTAAAAGTTAATAAATATAAAATATTATATTTAATAAGAATAATAAAAATATCAATTGTGATAATTATAAAAAAGAAGTTGAATATAAAGGAATAAATAAAGATTTTTTGTACTTACACAATTTTTATTTCTATGGAAATTACTGTAACAGTCACAATATTTTGTTCAAAAAAGTAATGAACTTTTGGACGATTAAATGCAAAAATAAGAATGCCAAGTAGGCGACTGATAGTAAATATCGGACTCGCATAACTAGTCTATTTAATGCCGAAGTAATAGCATACTTTTTTATTTCGAAGCAAATAAATTGCTACAGTTATCGTTCATTTCCATCGCAGTATCGCCAAATTAGTGTTATTGTTATCGTATGAGTAACACCATTTTCTAAAATTAAATAAAGGCTCTTGCGACATTATTTTTCTCTAAGACACATGTTAAAATACAATAATTCCATTTCGCAAAATTAGCCCTTTAAAAAATATGTTTCTTTTTAATTCTGTAAGGTTATAATACAAAAATACTTGTAATATTTTGTATTTATTTTTCATCACAAATAACCAGTAAAGCGTTCATAATTTATTTCAATTAAATTCAACAAATTATTGTTTCGTTATTTACATTAGTTTAATAATTCAATAATTGTATTCAATAAATTTTAAGCTTATTAATTGAGTGCAGCATTAATTTCAACTATTATTAATTAATTTATCTATTCATTACGTAGTTTTGAATGATTGTATAAAATTATTAATTATAGGTGCAACTCTTTCCGGATTATTGAGATGTACATGATGTGTGCCTGATACTTCATGATACTCAAATTTGGAAGACACGTCCTTAATAGTATTGACAACCAGTTCATAACTTTCTGGCTGGCCAAGTTTTAATCCAGGAATAGCTCGGATATTCAAATATCCACATTTTATTCGTTTAGCAAATTCTAATGATATATCCAAAGTAATCATACCTAATATAGATACCTAAAATCATAATAATATATTATAACACGACTTATGTCTTTGAATTATAAATACAAATATATGTTAATAATTGATATCTTAATACTATATACAAGTTTCTAGTAAATGTTAATAAAAATTACTTTAAGTCTTGGGTCTCGTGAGAAGTAGTAATAATTGGGCTTGGATGCAGGTTGCATTCCTCGTCTCATCATAATTTCAGCACTATCTCTAGTAAGACCGCCATTATAAGCATCTTCAACAATCTTGATCATATCATTGTATGGATAGCATGGTACATTATCTTCAGTCAAATTTTCGAACTTGAAAAATCGATCAATACATTCGCCGGTAATGGGAACAGTCTGCGACAAAGTCCTTACAGTTGGACTTGCAATGTCCAAGCAAATTATGTATTCAACGTCGTCGGGAAAATTTGCGGCATATAAAAACGCTATAGCACCTCCCAATGAGTGTCCTAACAGCTTCACCTATACATCAAGTTCAAGACTAATTACAATATCGAACTATTCGTTCAAACTTGATAAAGTATTTCTTCTTTTTCTTCTAATCAATCAACAAAGTTTATTTTCATAAAATTTGTGCTTGACTTAGATAAAAAGAAAAATAGTTTTCAGATCGTTAGTCAAAAGAACACAAGCATGCACACAAACAAAGTTAAGTTACAAATCAAACAAAATGAGTATATGCGTCTTATATATAATTTATATATATTAAACTTTAAATCTAGAGTTGAATTGAATTCAAAAGAAAATAAATGCTCATTCATGATAAGCGGGACACAACTCTAAAGCCGATTGCCAACCTTATTCCACTTATAATGTCTACAAATTCTACGCAACATTGCTATTCCATCCCAGTTAACGTAATAGAAATGGCCCTTTGGAAGGTGCGAAGAAAAACCGTGACCAGGCATATCCAAACAAAGCACGGTTACACCACGAGGTAACATTGGTATTAACCGGTCAAATGTTCCGGCATTATCCTGTCGCCCATGTAATGCTATTATCGGTTGAATGTCCAAAGAACCCCACCATTTTCCTGTTGATATTTAAGTTAATTATTTTAATCAATTTTATTGTCAAGATTTTTTTAACTTCCCCTCAGACAACATTCAAATCACAAGAATTTTTATCAACATATTATAATAAACACAATTGTATATACAAAATATATTTAATACATAACATAGCACAAATTCTGATTTCTTTATGTTACAGTATATTTCCCCTTCCAAAGGATTTTCAGCAACCTATATATATATATATACATATTGCGTGGAATAAGTTTGATTGAACATAGTAAACAAAAAATATGCAAGAATAATGAGCATATTCATATATCTCTATATCTCTTGATAATGCAATAATTTAATTAATGATTACAAATTAAAAACCCAGGAAATATCGCATCATTTTCAAGAGAAGAAACTAAAATAAATATCAATTATTTATATAATTTTAAATGCAAGGCAAAACTTGAAGTTATAATTTTTGTAATTACTTCTTTCCTGGGCTTACATAATTACATGCTTCTTAATTTAACATGAGTTATTTTTTTTCTGAGAATCAATTAATGCAAAATTGTAACATAAAGAACTTTGTTTAAATATCAACTATTTTTCTGGCGACTTGGACATTTCGATATGAATATGACACTTGACTGAAGCAATTTTATGATTTTCTTCTCTATACTTCATCTAACCTTCTGCCAATTGTAGTATTTAATAATGCGACGGAGATAATGTACTCCGTCCCAAGCGATATAATAAAATTGTCCCTTCGGCAAATGGGACGAGAGCCCATGGCCAGGAAGATCTAAACTAAGGACTGGCGTGTGAGATGACAACAGAGGTGAGAGAGTATCAAAAGATCCTGCATTGTCCTGCCAGCCGTGTAGAGCTAATATTGGTTGTTTATTTGAAGCTCCCCACCATTTTCCTGTATTATTTTTCATTATATCAATATTTCAAATACAATTAATGGGTAATATATAAATACATAAAAATACTTTTATCTTCTGTTTTCTTTTATTGATTACAAGAATTGCAAAAAAAAAAAAAAAACAAAAAATAAAAAACTTTTACAAAAATTGTATCTATAAAAGAAGCTTTTTAATTGTTATTTAAAATGCTTTAATAAGTCTAATGTATATTAATGTAATTTAACAAAATATTAAATATTATATAATAAATAAATTTTAGATTTTGCTGTAAGAAGATATAAATATAATGAAAATTCAATGTAAAAAATACCCGAACTATGTTGTATATCAAATATATAAATTAAAGTTAAACTATTGAAAAATTGAATATTTTTTTTAAATTAAAATAAAATAATTTTCATGTTTAATATAAATCATTCAGATTTTGTCTTCTATTTTAATATAAATGATAAATATAAATAGAAAATGTTTAAAGGAAAAATTATACAAGTAATAATATGATCAAAATATGTTGATAAAAAATGAGTATTAAAATCCTGTCTCACCACTTATGTGTCCCCACGGAACAGGAATTTGAACTTCATGAAAATCTGCAAATAATTGAATATAATAATTTACATCATTTATGCGAAATAATGGTAATACAATAATCAGCTTCAACATTTAAATATTTCTTATCTACTCAGACGTAACTTCAATTTGTGCCACGTATACAATCGTAAAATATCATTTTCCACATTTTATTGAAAAAATATAATTTGCAAATAAAGTATGATAAATTGATATAACTGGTAAATACCATATTCTGTGTATCCATTAGTTGATTGTGCATCGTCTGCAGTCGATGTCATTGTATAATTTTGTCAATTAATAAATAAAAATTTCCTTTCTTAACTTTCTTAACGGTTGAATTGACTTCCAAATGTATATCAGATTAACCTGAAAACAACGTGATCAAAAAGTTAACCTTCCTTAAAAGTGACTCATAAAAAATCATTGACATTTGACATTGATATTTGATTTTCAACCAGTTCAGTTATATCACGGAATAAATTATTGATCATGCGAAAGTTTCGAAAAAAAAATACAAAAAGAAACAGCATACTTATAATTATATAATATATAAAATATATATTGGCTCATTATATAAACATAATAAATACAATTACATATTAAGTATTCAAACGGTATGTCAAAAGTAATATGATATTGCTTATAAATATTTATGTCAAAATAAATTAAGATAATGAACGATTTTCATTGCCATTGTATGGATAAGGAATCATTGTAACTAAGAAAACGCATGCTTTCTTAATTTTGTTTTCGTAATTTTGTTTCAAAACAAGCGAAAATGACATTTGTAATAACACTCACTT
This sequence comes from Gryon sp. ZL-2020, assembly GCA_022817425.1. NCBI lineage: Eukaryota > Metazoa > Arthropoda > Insecta > Hymenoptera > Scelionidae > Gryon > Gryon sp. ZL-2020. Next base: position 7,631 of record JABFPJ010000289.1, on the reverse strand, counting down.
GCAGTACTTGATTCCTTTGTCAACAATCAATCGAAGATTTGTATTATCTTTAAATATAAATGCAGTTAAATAAGTCTTATCGATGAATTGAACAATTTTTAACTTGTCATCATATTACCTCATAAAAATGACGTATCTAACTTTTGTGTGTACACAGAAGTCCGGATTTTAAGATAATTTCGTTTTATAATAAATGTAACATTTATTTATTATTTACAAAAGCAATATTGCTGTTTACACAATGACAAATGATTGAATGTGATATTATTGAAACATTTTGTTTCTATGAAATGCAGTAAACAATACAAAAGACTGGGGTAACCATAACTATTACTTCGGCCCTGAACGTTAACATATGATTCGCCTCTGTCAATGTTTTGGTCTAATCAATTTTCATTTTCGTTGATTCAGTCCAAAGTAAACACGGTTACTGTTCTTATATAAGATATATATATACAGTTTCATTTAACTGATATCAAACATAATGAATAAACGTGAACTGATTGTTAAAACGGTTATTCATGCGGGATCGAAATTGATTGACTTTATTCCAGGAACAAAGGTAAGTATGTCAAATTTTATGCTGTCAGTTTGAACAATAATTTAATAATTGCATAAATTTTACAAACAGTGAAAACTTTATAATATCATGACACTTATACAGAGAATATTGTTTATGAATTGAAGTGAGGTTAGAAATGTATTGTTTGAATATTAAAGTATAAATAAAATAATTTGAATGATAAAATTAATTAATCAATCTAACATCAACTTTTCAGTTTAATTTATTTATTATAAAATTATATGATAATAATATTTTTTTTTGTAGGTAGTATTTCATGTTAAAACAACAAAATGTGATGCAGAAAAAACTGTCATAGATGACAGCCGAGTTTTGGGAATACCATGGGAATTGGTTTTGGGAAAGAAATTTAAGTTGGAAGTATGGGAAGTTATAGTACAAAAGATGGCCCTTTATGAAGTGGCTACATTTACGGTCGATAAAAGTGTAAGTATTGATTTGGTTAATTCAGAAATACTCTACGAACATTTAATTAGATTTTTTTTAATAAAACTGAATATATTTACATATTTTGTATGAAAATTCTACAAGTTGGAAAATAGCTTGCATAGGGCATATAGTTAAAGACATATTTTTGTTATAGCTAGTTACATCCTATCCATTTGTTTCAAAAACATTGCGTGAAATCGGAAAACCACAATCAGAAAAGCGAAACACTCATTGTTGTGGTGCAATTTTGCAAAACGAAGGGATTGGCTATGATGACTTGAATGAACTTTTAAGACAACCTCAGGATTTAGAGTTTACTATTGGTAAGCAATTAATTTCAATGTTAATGTAAGTAGTAATTAGTAACATAATTGAATTAATTTGTTATAATAAAAATAACCTTGTTATTTAGAATTATTAAATGTTGTTATGCCGCATGAATATGAAAAAGAATCATGGCAAATGACGGAAGAAGAGAAACTTCGAAACATACCAATAATGAGAGAAAAAGGAAATGTCTTGTTTCGTGAAAAAAATTATAAAGAAGCGACTGACATTTACGCACAAGCAATTGGTTTACTGGAACAATTAATGTTATCGTAAGTGATATTAATAATTGAAATAACTTTACATAATTGTATTTTTACTTACATATATTTACATTAATGTTAATGAATTTTATTATCAGAGAAAAGCCAAATGACGAAGAGTGGAACAAATTAAATGTAATGAAAATTCCATTGCTATTAAATTATGCACAGTGCAAACTTTTAAACAAAGATTATTACGATGTCATTGAACATTGTACGACTGTACTAAAAAGTGATCCAGGTATCAACTTAATAAATATAATTAATCAAATTACGAAGCTTTGAAATAATTGAAATTCAAAGTTATTTAAAATGGAATAAATGTTGTTTATTTTTTAGAAGTAAATGTATATTATTTATTCGAATAAATAAAATAATATTATTTTATTTCGATAATTAACTTTTAGATTTCAAATACATGAGATTAAGATATTTGTTTAATCATAAGATATTCTAAAATCATTACAATATTATTATAGTACATGTTTTTTAATCCAGATAATATAAAAGCGCTCTATCGACGTGGAAAAGCACACATTGGAGCGTGGAATGAAAAGGAAGCAACTGAAGATTTAGAACGAGTCGCGAAATTGGATGAAAAATTAAAAAGTTGCGTAGAAAAGGAGTTAAAAGCCTTTTACGAAGCGATCAAACAGAAAGACCAATTACAAAAGAAAAGGCTGGGTCAAATGTTTGTTAACTGATAGATGTCCAAAGTTCAATTATATTATTGACTATAAATAATTTGAAGTCACTAAAAAACATTGTGTGTTCAATAAGCATGAAAATCGATATTTTGTCGTAATGTCATGCAGTCGACTTCGTCGATCTTCAAAGTATTTATTTTAATATTAATATCTTCTTCCAACTGAACTTGTATTTTCAGCAACTGCTGGAGCGTAACGCGTGCCTGTAACCCATGTCCATTATTTGTTATGAATGTTTGAATGTTTAATATTAATTAAAAATGAATACAACTGTTGCCAATTGTATATTTATTTATTTATATAATGATATTTTTTATTTTCACCTTAAAAAGCGTTTGATGTAGTTGAGCTACGATTTCGTTCAAGTCTCGAATTTCTTTGACAAGATTTATTTGTACCGGATCACGTGTTACTTCTAAACCAGATGATTTACACTGGTTATTGATTCTAGTTTGAGCTAGTGCTAGAAAGCCCTCCTTTTCTGTTATCGATTTTTCTAGATTCAACACATTCTGCTGCATTTCTTTTGCTTTTTTAAGTATCTAGAATGAGATATCAATAATAACTGTGTCTTCAAAATTTAAATTATATTGCATAATTTTTTAAATATATATTTTACTTTCTTTGATAATAACAATGCAAAAAATACATAAATTATACCTCTGCATGATATATTTCTATTTTAATTTTCTGATCTCTAGTTTCATCGATTCTTTTTAAAAACTCGTCATCTGTTAAATTCCTTTGCAACAGTAAATTAGTTGTTGTTTCTTTTATGATAGAATCAATATGATGTCTCATATGCCTTGAATGTTTGATATCCTTTGATGTTTCTTTTATATTTCGTATAGTTTGATAGTTCCATTCTTCTAAAGTGATTTTTCTGTAAAAATGTGTTATTTAATTTTTATATTATTGTTGAGTAAAATATCATTTGTAAATATACATTGCTTTTATTTAATACAACATACGACTGATTGCAAGCAGTAGTCTCGACTGAATTCAAATCCACATCTCTTTCTTTCAGATTTAAATTAAATTGATGTTTGTGTAAATTTTCATTTTTTTCGCGAAGATCACAATCAAGAAAGTACAATGCAGCCTTCAAGCGGCGTATAGTTTCTTTGGCTTCTTCCAAAGTTTTTTCTAATACATTCTGAACTCCTTTGATGGTTTCACTTTCCTTTTTCAACTCTTTTTCAACTTCATCGTGTACCAAATCTATTCCTATACGTTGATCTCTTTAAATCGGAATTAATAATATATTATAAATAATTTATATTAGTAACATGAATATAAAAATTAAATAATTCTATTAAATACCTGTATTTTAAGCATTTTTCACAAACGTCAAGATAATTTTTCTTGATAGAAGTTAATGTATCTGACAGACGACTTTTGTACATTTCAAGAGCGTCCAATTCGTCTACAACCTCTTTACGATTGTGCAAAATTTCTTTCCTTCGGTATTCGATATCTTTTATCTTTTCTTCTAGTCGATGTTCAGTTTCCTCTTTGTTTGTTTTAATCACCTCAACTGCAATATCGCGTATCTGATTGGATTTTGCAAGAAGGTCATCTGCCGATTGTTGCAAGTTCACAGAAGATTGGAATCTGTAAAAGTTGAAACATTATTTCAATAGGAATAATTAAATATAAAATAATTTCTTTTTTTTTTTTTTAACAAAAAGTTTATTTACATTACATTCTTATATTTAAGAATTGATTAATGTATTTTCATTTTCTTTTTTTTTGTTGTTCTAAGTTTTTAAAAGGAAATTGGTTTAATGAATAAATTGAATACCGAGTACGATTGTTCAAATTCCAGTCAGTTAAAGTATAACTTGGAGAGTTAGTATGATTAAACGAGATCATTGTGTTAGTTTGCCACTGAGATTTAGACATTACTTTAATTTGCTTATTTTCCCTTTTTTAAAACTTTTAATCTGTTGAGATTCTTAAATTGGTCAAAGGGTGATTTTATCCAATAGAGTATGTATTACAATTGCGTTTAATATTGTTTGATCTATATAAAGAAATATTTACGGTTTCTATAGCAATTCTATATTGAGAAAGATAATGTTGGGATTACTGATACAAAATATATAATTAAATTATTAATGTATTTATATATTTACTTTTAGCAATTAGTAATTGGGTTAAGTTTAAACATTACAAATATAAAAAATAAATATTAGAAAATAATATTTATGCACAAATTCCATAAATTAGACAAGAATAAAATACATACAAATTAATTATTTTATTTTCATTTGTTTTTCTTTCTTATCAACTCAAAAATTAAATATGTCTTTCTTACTTAATAATTTTATTTTTCATTTTGAACTTACCTCAGCATACATTAATTTATTTAATAAAAATAAATAATTTAAATTTATAAGTATGTTGTAACTATTTCTGACCATTATTATTATAAATTGCTTTATAAATTATACAAATTAGCTAAACTTTAATTTGCAATATTATTAAATTGCAATATGTAAAATCTTGTTTATGTAATTGCAATAAATGATTTTTTAGGTTATATTGAATATCATGTAAATAATTTTGCTCTTGGACGATGCACAGTGTGGACGTAGTTTAAGATTTAGGATCCAATTAGATTAAAGTTAGCAGTGTTACAAAATTTAAATTTGCCCAATATTATCTGGTATAGCATAATTAGAAAACGTATAAAAACTTAATTTTCAAATGTTTTTAATTATGTATTTTAATGTTACAGATATTAATTTGTTTATTCTGTAAAATATGAATAATAGAGTTCAAAGCGTTGTATTAATTGGAAAAACAGATTATGCTCGGATGTTTTTATTAGAGGTATTTAATTTTATAAATAATATGCATTTCATAAAATAATAATAATAATACAAAGAATTATATTTAAAACATATTTGATCTAAAAATTATATCTGTGTAGTCTGCAATTCATTTGGCGGAGCGAGGCGATTCTGTATTATATATTTGTCCCGAACAATGGCAAAGCTTGCCAGCCATCTTTCACGATCGAGAAAGATCCGATTCCGATTCTTTGAAACGAATCAAATTTATGTGCGTATATCTTTTGTATTATACTTACTCATTTTACTTAATCTTAATCATAAATTTACAATGTTAATAATTATAATACAAATATTCCAATTTGTAGGTATTTATCGAATTATGATGATCTTGTTGATAAATTACTTGATCTTGACAAATTCTCGATGATTCCAAAAGTTTTGATAATTGATAATTTGGATAATTATTCCATCATCAATGATTCCGAAGAATCGACTGAGTCTCACATAGCGAAACTGTGTGCGATTATTTTATACACTATGAATAATTGCGCGCAAGTTTTGAAATTGGATCAGATAAAATTTTGCTGTTCTACATCAATGGATGAAAAAAAGCATATATTAAAAATATACTTTGATGATCTTTGGATCACTTCGAATGACGACGACAATAATATATGTATATCAAAAATCGACGATAAAAACAGCAGCAGTAATATTTTTAAATTTAACAAACTAGAAGACAGTGTTCTCGTTTTGAAAGAAATTGTCGAAAAAATTGTTTGAAAAGCCAATAAAACTTCCTTGCACTTTTGTTCGTTTCCGTCCTTTCAATTACTTAAAGAAGTAGAAGTATAAGAAAAAAATATGTTTGAGCGAAATACAAATAGAAAATAGAGATTAAAATGGGAGTATTGGCAATTGACGTTCTGTTTCTGAGAATTTTTTCTTATTGAGATTAAGTTGTTAAAATGGTTTCCAACGGAAATTCAGAATGTTATTCTACATATATATATATAAGTACACACACACACACACACACATATATATATATATATATATATATATATATATATATATAATAGAAAAAGGTAACAGTCAGAACGTGAGGATTATACAATTGTGTATTATGATAAATTTTACAAACTCTTAATTTTACGGGTGAATTGTTCAAACTTCTGAAAAACACGTATTTTGCGTTCAATTGATGGTCAATTGTCATTTGATACAAATCTGAATTAAATATTAAAGATGCACTATGATAAGTGGATACAAAAGTTGAACAATTTATCATTTTTTCCTCTTTAAAGTTATTATATAATGAAATTTTGTAAACATCATACAGTTTATACTTTTGTAGAATAAAATATAAATGCAAAAATAAATTGATTGCAAACAAATTTGTTGTTCCTTTAAATTATATTACTTATAGTTATTTGTTTAAATGTATATATAAATATGTATTTATATATAATTATTATGAACTCTCGCAATCTAATAGAAGACAATATTAAATTAAAGCGACGGCACTTTACACGAAGATAAAGTGTAAAGGGACTATCATTTGAACACGATCTACTCTTAATTAACTCTCGACACAATAAAGAATTTTACCCCTGTCATTGGCATTAAAAATAGCCGAGAGAAGTCGTATACAAAAGTGATTGAAATTTCGTTGCATTTCGGTTTCGATTTCGTCGAACTTGCTATACAGTGATATCTTTTTGTGTTTAAATGGTCGTAAATCAGTGTTCCTTGGCATTAAGGTACAGCTTCTACCACCTATACACATATACAAATAGTAAAAAGCGAACAAGAAGGAAAAGAAAGACGAAGAAAAAAAAAAGGACGGAGTAAAAGGAACGCTGTCTGGCCGCATCGAGTAGGCGGGACAATGCCAAAGAGCGAACGGTAGTTGGCGTATACAAGTAGAACTTGTATAATTTCCTCATGTCGCTTCTTCTTCTTCGTCTTCTTTTTAATTTCGTTTTACTTACCACGAAGCGAAAGACATTTGCACACCTGTTACCAAGCAGCTATAACCTTTGTTCCACGTGTCGGACACTCAAATCTGTGCGCGTGTCGCATTTTCAATTCACCTTTATATACTGCTTGTAAGAGTTAGGCTCTTAAATAATAATCAAACATGATTACGCTCACGTTACATCTTCTTTAAAAGTCACCTTTCATTAAATGAACTAATACTCCAACAAATTTCATTTTTGTATAAGATTTCTGCATACTTTTTAAGATATACAACAAATTTAATTAGATTATTAAAATTCACCTAAAAAAGCATACCTTTAAACATTTAAGATGATTTTTTAACTACATACATAAAAAATAATAGAGCTAATGGTGTATGTACACTTTTTATTTTGATTGCATGAATTGGGTGTTGTAATTTATTAACGTATATCTAAAAAGTGAGAGAAAGAAAAAAGAAGAATGACCAAAAAAGAGAAAAAAAGCTTCAAGTTTTGCAAAACAAAAAAAAAAAAAAAAAAAAAAAAAAAAAAAAAAA
>JABFPJ010000288.1:0-48733 GCA_022817425.1 Gryon sp. ZL-2020 | reverse complement strand
TTTTTTTTTTTTTTTTTTTTTTTTTTTTTTTTTTTTTTTATATTTCACTCAAAATATCTCCACACGTATTTTGCATTATTCATAACGAACCAAGTGAGTCCAGAACAACTAAAGTCTTTTTGCTACTAAGTCAAAAAAGTCCATAAAACGTAAATCAGTTGGATACTATTTAATAGAATCTGCATCAGTAGTCGATTAGATCAATTATTCGTCTTGGGAATTTTTCCTGAAGAATATTTCTGCGTTCGAAAAAGATGTAGTCATAAATTACATTGTTAATGGCGAGGTAATTGACTCAATAAGCAACACTTGATTAATTCATCAAAGCAAAAAAGTGCTTCCTTTTGTTGACGTTTGCCGACGAAAGACTACGTTTCTAGAACAAATCTGTCGTGAAAGGAGGACAAATTGAATTGCTTAATTCGGCAATGCACGCGGAGTGATGATGAACTTGTAAACTATAATTTTTCAACATAGAAAAGAAAGTAATAACCTGTCCTGTCTGTCTGGATCATCTAGTCGCATTGACTATAATTGCGGCAGCAGGAAAAGATTATGTCATAAGTATGTTGTACAAATGAATCGGTCCAGGACGTTTCTGGCATCCAGTTATTACGAAAAGGCAAACTTCACCTGCATTACATTCTAGAAAGATCGATTAAATAATTCATTGTCAATAGAAAATTAAATTATATTTTGATTGTAATTAGTGTAGTAATTTACTTTATAAATATTTACACTAATAACATTTACAAATAATGATTTATAAATTATAAATAATTATATAATACTTTTTTTATTAATAGCAAAAATATGAAAGTTGAAAAACGAAAATTTCACTTTTTAAACTGAAAAAAGTGTCAATAAATATTTAGTCTCAAGCTAATAATTAGTCTATCTCTAATTGAATTAAACATTAAATCAAAATCTTAATATACAAATGAATACCAAATTTAGCATTTTAATTCGTGTCTTTTTGGAATAGAATTACACTTTGTACTGAAATTAATACTTCGTACGTTGTTCATAAAAAAACATTTACAAATTTTCCAGTCAAGTTCATCCATCCAGAATTACTTCAAAATTTTCCAACAAAATAATTAAGCATATATTGTCAATTTAAAAACAGTATTTGTATTATTCGATGCATTTCGTGTTATAAATGTTTATAGTTCTAAATAATTACCATATTTATTATACGCATATATTATATTTTATTCATAATTATGTTTTCAATAATTATTCTTTACTTTTTTTTTTACATTTGCGTATAATAATGTATCATCGCTGATGTTCAATATTACGTTTTGATCTGAAGTGTATTTCAGTTTGTTATTGATGTTATTTGCTTCTGTATATATATTATATTTTAATGATTGCTAATTACCATCTCTGTACTTTCAGTTTTATAAATATAACAAATTCGAATTGCTATAAATGTAGAAATTCAATCTTCACTATACATTTTGAAATACATTTATCAACATTATAACGGATAAATATAAAACAAATTAATTAATTTTGCTTTTAAGATGGAAGTAAATTACAATTAAAAATATATTTATGTATTTAGTAGAAATGTGCAAATTAGTATAAATGAGAAATTTTCCGTTGCAGATGATAATATATTGGAGTATAACAATCTGATATCCAATCAATTTTTTTTGTTCGTAACATTTGAGAATAAACTAAGACGCAAATTTACTAGATTTGAAAGATCCAAGCATAGTAATTATGAAATGAACTGATTAACATTGCAAATTTATTTAATTATAAACATTTTGACGATTTATAATACTATATATTGATATTAATGAAATTTGCAACAGAAAAAGTCAGAACAATAAATTGATTTAATTTATTTTTTAAAAATAAAAATTAACAAAAAATTATTATATATACTTTTTATACGCAATCGTAAATGCAACGTATTCTTTAAAACTGATATTCATGAATTCATATAAAACTTCATAATCTGTCATAAATATTTACCATCTAAAACAATGTTATATATGATTATGGATTTTTCTGTCGCAACTCTCTGAACGTTTCACAAAACATTATTCTAATTTCTACACTGTTTATTTGAAGCTTGATTTTTTTGAAGTCGAAGTCATATATTGTTAAATATTTTGATGAAAAATTGCATGCTTTTAGTTCTCACATTTTAAGAACTTTATTGATCAAACGCCATACTCAACATCAATTTTATAATAAAAATCATTATTTTTTAGTTAATTAAAATTAGATTAAGGCATCATTAGTTTTAATGATAAATATTACAAATAAATTTTTTTATAATTAAAATTGACTTTGTGGATTTGCATTATTAGAACACTGAATTTTATTTTTCAAATACAAACAACCTATGTATAATAAACCATGTATACCAATAAATTGTTTATTAATAATAATTAGATCATATTTTAAAAATTAATTTAATAAATTTGTTTAACTATTGAATGATTCGACAATTTATTTTAACGCACTGTCTCTACATTGTTTTCATGACTATTAAAAACGTTTTGCATAACTTCGTATAGACGATATAATTATTGCATTCATTTCAACGTCGTAAGTAGAAAGAATAGATTCCCAATAAAAATTCAAACAGAATATATCTCTAGAACGTCAATTGATTTTGAATGAAATAACGTTTGCGAATGTTTTTAGCGTTTATAGAAACTTTATGTAAGCACCTGTAACATTTTGTCAATAAAATGTTAATTGAATACATTTTGGGAAATTATTTTCACTGTCGAATTTTCTTCAAGTAAACATATTATAACATTTTAAATACAATTAGTAATAAATAAATTATAATTTTAAATAAATTATTAATTTACAGTGTAATAAAAGTTGAATGTTCCAATTTATTTTGTGAATAAATGGAAAATATATGTAATTTTGAAAAAATGAAAAGTTTAAATGTATTTTTAAGATATTACTAATTTACATGGTTTTTATTGCAGTATTTATCTCATATACAATGTCTATCTGTATATTTACTGTTCTTATAAATTAAAAAAATGGCCTTCGAGTGACATAATATCTTACTTATTTCACTAAGAAGTTCAATGTAGCTTCTGATACTTTGTGATTTTCTTTACATTATTATCATTTAACGTATTAACGTACAATGTTTTATAATCAATGTACAATTATGGATTACTTTTTTCAGTTACAAAAATAAAATGTCATTTGTACTTTTTCATCTATTTCATATTTTATAAAAAGAAATCTGTATCAACGAATGTAAGTCTTACATCATCTTCTTGGATTCGAACAAATTAACTTAATTTGAATATTAAAGCCACTAAGAATGCACTTTTTATATTTGTAAAAAAACTTAAGGATAATGAATGTCAAAAAATAAGGATAATTTTGTCATTTATTTGCGGAAAAATTGCTTAATCAACTAGATAGGATTTAACTAATCGTGAATAATTTTGCACTAAATATTATGTCAGTAAAAAAATTTAAAAAAGTACCTATTCATGAATGAAATTTCGAATATTATTTCTAAGTAATATTTTGTTTGTGCTTTTAAACATTTATTGTATAAAAAAGTAAATGATTTCACTCAGAACAATTCTATTCTTAAATAGCAAAAAAAAAAAATTATTTTACATTACATATTTTTCTCAATAGGTGCACGGGGTTAAGGGTTAAGGATCAAATTAATCCATTCTATCGTTTAGATGAAAGAATGAAAATGTCATTCGAAAAATGTTGAGTCAGTTGTCAATATTTTCTACTTTACTTGAACTTTATCTCATCTTTGTAAATATTGACGTTCTTATCATGTAATCGCAGTTTATTATGTTTCTTGAAGTAAATATAAAACTCGTAGTACATATACTTTTAATATCAAGTGAAAAAAGTTGATGTAGTGCATAGTCACATGGATATTTTATAAACATTTCATAAACAAATGTTTCAGATTCGCATGAAATGATTATTAATAAATGTATTCAACTAGAAAGTGAAATTATTAGTGTGAACTGTTTAAATTTTTATGATGAATTCTAAGAATTTTTCAAATCTAAAAAATCTGATTATTTGCAAAATTGTAAAAAATGGAAAACTTTAGTGGATCGACAACTTTATGAGGTGGAAAACTTTATCAGATTGAATGTATTAATAAATTTGTTTTCCAGGGTATCAATGCACTCTGTATAACTATACTCGTATGAATATTTGATATTGTTTTTATCAATTGAAAAACAACTAGAATTTGAAATGAGTTATTCCGCGGTTTCCCAGCAGTCATCATACTTTACAAGGAATATTATTAATTTATGTTAATATTTTTTGAAACGTCAGATTTACGGCCTTCAATGTTATTAAATTTAAAATTATTGATTGATGACACGACGTAAGAAACATTATTTCAAATTAAACTCAATTTTGATTACACATTGTGTCGAGATAAAAAATTACAACTTTATGTAATGTAGTTTTTCCATTCTTTTAATTAAAGTATTAAAAAATAATAAACTTGAAATTCATGTTTAGAAATGAAATTCAACTTTAAAATAATAGAAAAATAAGTTTTAAAAGCAATAAAAATAAAAACTAACATGCATAATTTTATGACGCTATTATTTTTAATTTCAAATACTTGTTTAATACAAGTTTACGAAAATTAAATCTAATTACATTTTTGAATTTAATAATTAATTTATATGTCCGCTGTTCTAAGCATAATATATGTATAATAATTAATTAGGTATATTGAAAATCAATAAAAATAATAATAAAAAAGTACATAACTTTACATCAACTTTTTGCAACAGGATTTAATCGCTTACATTGAAAGTTTTTAACACTTTGTAATTAACTTCGTTTTTATTTATATACAATAAATAATTATATATATAAATAAAAATAATAAAGTCATTGTCCTCATTTATTTCACATCGTTTCAGATTAAAGGAAATATACTGAATTTATTTACATACTAACTTTATTTATAGTTTATCTTGTAAAAAGTTGTGTTTTAAAACAATCTTATAAAATATTTGTATACTTTTTATTCAATATAAAAAAATGATCATTTTTAATACTTATTTTGTTTAAAAGTGTATATTATTTTATTTTTGCAATATCATAATCTTTTTTAGATATTTCAATTATTGTTTTATGTAAATAAAAATCAAAAAATGGTGGTCGATGATTGCTACTACAATTGAGTCAGATCAACAAATCTGATTAACTCAGTACTCGACTAGCCCTTATATCCTTTTCTGTCAGAAATATCCTTTAAATTTGATCAAACCTAGTTCTTAAAGATTTATCTCTTAAATTTCCTCATAAATCCTTTTTAATCCTCGTTATCGGAACGATCGGAACCCTAGGTATCAAACACGGAAAAGGGGAGATATGTGACTTCTTCACACAATAGTTTCGCAACTCAACTGAATTATTTTTCTCGACTCAATATCCTGACAAGATTTCTAAGGGTCTTTGCGAGTAATCGCCACACGAACTACCCAAACTGCAAACACCTAAAAGCCTGGGTCTCGTAGTCGTGTCCAGCAATTTCTTGAGTAGCATCGGACCACCAGTAATAAAAACTCTGTTTGCCTTTATATATAACTTGTTTCAATTTTATAATACTTGTAAAAAATGCAGTTATACAAATGTCCCCCTAGTGGACGTTTAAAACACCATTCAATTTTCATTTATTTTTGATTTTCATACACTTTCGTATAAAATTAAATGTTTAATTTATTTAAAGTTCAATTACAACTGTAACTTTTTTAAAAATTACTCTAAATGTAAAATACAATATGAATTTTTTAGATTATAAAAATAAAAATTTTAAATAAATAGTTTCAAAAGAAAAAAAATTTATTTATTTTAATTTATCTTTCTATCTTTCTGAGAAAATCATTTTAAAAAATAAGAAAACAACTTTTTTATTTAATTAACAATATTTGTAATTAACATTGCGTAATAAACAAATTTACTTACATACTTTAACATCATTAAAAAATATTTTGTAATGTAAAATCTTCAATTATGTTAAATTTCCCGCGCGGAAAAAGTCTAAATCGATATTTGGCCAACTTCAGAGACTTTCAATTAACGTGTGTTCATGCGTCTATATTTGCCAGTATTTACGACATAGGTTATTTTTGTACGAAAAGCTTGTCTTCGGTGATCAAACAATCTGCAAATATTTAGTGTACATAGTTTTTAAGCAATTTATTATAAAACAAAGAAATCCTTTGGAAGAGTAAAACCAACAAAATGGTCAAATTAACACCCGACTTGATTCAGCAGTCAATGCAATATATTAATCCTGTGAAGGATCGAGAGCTTGATCTCAGAGGTTAGACAATTGAATGTTTTATTTACATAGAAAATTAAATATCTTTTTATTCGCATTAAAATAATTATTAAACATTACTTATTATTGGATTGTACTGTTTTAGGTTATAAAATACCAACAATAGAAAATCTTGGAGCTACTTTGGTATGATTTATTTTTTGTTTTTTTCATATTGTTGAATTTTATTCATCATTATTGAAGATTAGTACTGTAGTTTTAATATATATTCAGTTTTTAAACAAATATTGCCTTTTCAATTTAGAGAAACTCAAATAAAAATATGCATTTTGGTGTAAATTATATGGTAATGTGTTTTTATAAACATGAAATCTAAACAAGAAATATAAATAGTCTCTTTAATTGGTTTATGTAAAAACTAATGTTTATATATATAAATAATAAAAAAATTACTTTTAATGATTAATTTAAACATCGCATTAATTTAATTATTGAACAATTGATTACAAATAAAATAGTATTGCATATTATACTAACAAATATAACTTTTACATTAGATAATATATTTAAATTCATTGCTTTTTGTTTCTATGATAAGAGATCATTACAATAAACTCATTATTCTATACAGGATCAGTTTGACACAATTGACTTCTCGGATAATGACATAAGAAAACTCGATGGATTTCCTTATTTGAAGCGAATCAAAACGTTATTCTTCAACAACAACCGAATTGTTAGAATCGCTGAAGGACTTGAATATTGCATTCCAAATCTGGAAACATTGATGCTCACAGGAAATATGATTCAAGAACTCAGTGATTTGGATCCTTTAGCACCGTTGGAAAATTTGAGAAATTTATGTCTTCTACAAAATCCTGTTTCGGCAAAACCTCAGTACAGACAATATATTGTCTACCGATTGCCGCAGTTGCGATTGCTTGATTTCAGAAAGATTAAACAAAAGGAACGCGAGGCTGCTGCAAAATTCTTTAAAACCAAAGAGGGCAAAGATATATTACGAGAAGTTGCGAAGAAAGCAAAATCACAGGCCCAAGGTGGTATTGATGATAGATCACTGATGACTGAGGACGAACGAGCGAAAATTCGTGAAGCTATCACAAATGCTTCTTCACTGGAGGAAGTCCAAAGGCTCAATAAACTACTACAGGCTGGGCAAATTCCTGGTCACAGTAGTCATCATACAAATGGTATTTGTTGGATTTTAGTTTCTTTTATTTATAAATACGAAGAAATATGACAAAGTTGAATTTGATTTAAAAAATGATTCACTTTAATTTAAATAAATACAACTTTTATTTATGCATAAAATCAGAAAAAATATATATTGTCTAAAAATGATAATTCAGCTGCTGAGTAAATTATTGAAAGATAAAAATACTGAATACATTTTTCGGGAATTTACATTATTTGTAATAATAAATGTATTTTAAATTTCATTTCAATTTTCTTGTTCACTTATGCTTAATATTTTGCATAAAGAATAGTAGATTTAAATTATATATTAAAAAATACTATTACATTGAGGATTTGATGTGAAAAAACATGTTTTACAATATTAGTGGAATATATGAGAAACATTCATTACTGTTATAAAATACTTACAATATAGATTATTATCACATTATTCTCTTATTGTTTCAAATATTAATAATTAATATGTTTACAAGAAGTAACTTTTTTATAAATATGACAATTCATAATGATAACATCATTCCGTTAATATGATATAAAGTTTAATTTTCTGTAAATGTTAGGTTCTTGAAACAAATTGTTTCTTAATAATTTGCCAAATAATTTATTCATGTAAAACTGAGATATCATTTTAAACAAATAGCATATCATTTTTGAACATAATACACGTATTGTAAAGAATCTTTTGTATTATTGTAGGCGATTCATATGAAGCAGAAGCTATGGAAGAAGAAGAGGATTAAAATCTAATAAGGTTTATATTTAAATACTAAAGCAACCTCGAAGTAAGTATTTCTTACTCAGAGAAAATTAGGCATTAATTGAAATTGTTTGAAAGCTAATAAGGACTGGTACTACATCAAAATCAGAGTCATTGGGATTATTGATACATACACAAAATAAAAATAAAAATGGAGTCTGAGGCCAAGAAGCGATTCGACTGAATTACATTTTTGGATATCTTTCTAATATACATAAACTTGGTTTTTTCAGCAGGAGTTGAATAAAAAACCCAACATTTTTCAATTGCAAAAGTTAATTTTGTTTTATCCTTTTGCTTCTTGCATATTTCTTCATAGAATATGAGTATTACATACGAAGATTAATTTTTGTATTTCTTTTCTTTTATTTTGCTTTATTATAATCAGTATAATAATAAATTTTATGTACAAATATCATGTTGTAATTAATAATCCAATACCTAATAATATCTTTAAAATATAAATATACGAAAAATACTATTTTCATATATATTTCATTGTAAGTCATTTTTATGTTTAGTTAAAACTTATTTATGTTTAAAATAAAATATTAATAAAGTAATTTTGTTTGATTAAACAAACAGATTATAAATATAAGATATATTTGTATATTTGATTCTGTTTTATCATACGTTTGTTCGAATTTACAATACATAATACAAATTACATAATAAGTTCCGCTAGATGTCTCGTAGGAGGATATTTAAGAGCAGAAACTACTTTATATTTTCTTTAGTATAATAATATAAAAATTTAAAAAATGGGACTCGCTGCAACAAAGCAGCGATATATTTATGAACCAGAACTTAAAATGGACCCCGATGAACCTCCAACATTTGATGCTCATTTGGGTTTTGATCGTCCTCGGGAAAAAAGAGGTAAATTTTGTAACCTAACCTATATTTTATTTGTGATATAAATATAATACAAATTTAAAGTACATACATTTTCTTATGAAATGTTTTATATAGTGAAAAAGACAATAATTTTTAATAATTATTTTGTGTATTTATTTAGTGATGATCGCAACAGAAGAAGAAATGAGTGCTTGTAAACTGCCTTTGGAAAAAAGAGATTACTGTGCTCATTTATTATTAAAAGTAGAGGCCTGTCGTGCTGATAATTTTCCCTTCGTTCATAGATGTAAAGCAGAAAATCATGCTTATGAACACTGTGCATTTGAAGAGTACGTAGTAATCATTATCAATCAACAAATATTTTCATTATAATTTCATGTAAATGTCTTTGATTAATTGAAAAAGTGTATTCACTTCTAAAGCTTTTCGCATATATTACAAATATATTTTCTACTATTTTCCAATTAAGATTAAATCGAAATTATTATGTAACGTTGCATGTATGACTTAATAACTAATTCAATTATTAATATATGAAATACATAAAAATATACGTAAAATAATTGTATAGAATTATTGTGCTAAAAATTGTATTTTGGTAAAACATTTATTTGTTTATTATACGAATAAAAAGATATGTACAATAAAAGAATTTTTAATAACAATGTTGTTTCTATTTCAGCTACATTATGAGGATGAAAGAATATGAAAGAGAACGAAGACTAAGAAAACTAGCAGTGAAGGAAAATATTCCAATCAAAGCAAATTAATAGGAATATGTAACGTAGAAAAAATACATGTTAATAATTACTTGTGAATGAAATATTCTTCGTAATAATAAATTCGATTTAAAAATATTAATTTTGAATATAAGAGTTAATAAATATAATTCAAATTATTTATTAAATCGTGAAAATCTGATTAAAACCATAAACCATATCACAGTTTTTTAATTTTAAATATGATGATAATTTTTATATCACAGTATAATTTTATCTACAAATTAAACAATTATACTGCTTACTTAGCTTATTATGATTTAATGTAGTAATCATTTAAATGTAATAGTATATTTTTACTTCATTTAACTTTATAAAGTAATAACTGAAATCTAGAAGCTGCAATTTAAAAGTAAATATTTCAATCTTTAAATTGTAGATATTTTTTCTTATTTACGAATTGATTTCTTGTGTCCAGCATGTATGAAGGATCATTATTTTGTTGCTGTATATACTTACTTTTGTTTTATGTTTATCATATTACATTAATATGATAACAAACAAATTGACCTACTTTGTTTACATTAATTTTGGAGTGTTTCGATATATTTTTGGAAATACGAATGTAATTAAATTGTTTAATCTTTAATCATCTTTCTTTAATAATATTTTTCATTAAATTACATAGTAAACCTTTAAACAACTCTTCAAAAGTACTAAAATACGTCAAAGATATTAAATTGATAAGATTCTGTGAAGGTTTGCGTTTAATAATTAATGCATTTATATTAAACAGAGTAATTAAAACAAAAAATGAAGTTTTAAATTTGAGCACCACTGCGTCAGGCGCGCACCGTCTGTGAGAAGAATCGATAACGCAGACTCCGCTGGTTCGTGTAGAACACTGCAAGCTTGCAAAACACGGTTCGTCGTCTTCGAAAGCTAAATCGTTGACTAGATTATAGACTATTATTTTGTTACATTTCCGCGATTATTCTAAAAAGTAATTACACAATTCTAAATACCACCAGTGTGATTCATACAAATTTGTGAATTTTTACAATTTTTAAGACAGTTTTAACTAAAGAAAAATGAAACGATTTTTTGGGGGATTATCGTGTTAAATCATCAATGAATAATTGTGGTGTTTGATTACGAGTGGCGCATTGCGGTGCCGGCATGTTTTAGTGTTATGTGAAATATTCAGGTTCCGCAGCATAAATCCCTGAATTTGGATACAGTGCACTTAGGGATACAATCGTCAGGTTGTACATTGTTTTCAGAATTTAAATAAAATATTTTTTACTAATATTAATGAAATATATTAGGATATTATATTATATAAAAAATTATTAGTTAAAAACAAAAAATTGCAAATTTTTTGGACTAAATATATTTTTTGTTCGTTTCTTAATTTATATCATATTATATTTATTTATATCATATATTCTCTACTAAAAATATAAAAAATTATGACATATTTTAAATATGCCATACATAAAATGAAAATCAAATATAAATTGTAATTTCGTTTATATTACAAAAGCATACCTAAAATGATACGAATAACGAGACGAACGGTCTCATATCTGTGGATTATAAAAATTGTGACATTATTTTGATAAAATATATTGTTAAGTTTTAAAAAAAAGAATTTTAATTCAATTTAGTATAATATTTATATATAAACAATATCGTTTTGCTTAATGTATATTGTATTGATAGACTTCTTCTTAAAATAAAATAAATTAACACCAAATATACATTGAATAGTTTTTATTTTTGTAAGCAAACACAAAATGAAAATTGAAATTGTACATTTTATACAGATTCACTTAAATGTAAATGACCTTAGGAGCTATTTTAACAGATTCTTTATTGTTCACTTTACTATGTGTTTTTTACGTTTATAACATTCGTCTACATGTATTCATCAAAGATCCACACAATAATTGTTCATCATAAAAAATGTATAAAATATTGTAACTTTATAAAATTACGCTTTATCTGCTTTTTTCATTGATCCTTAAACATAACATTTAATGAAATGGACTTTTCATTTTTTATTATACAGCTTTTTTTACGTGCAAGACTGCTATTCTCGTTTGCCTATTCTTCATTTTATCAGTCACATAAAATTTGTTTTCTTTTACGACTAAGAAATTTGTCTTTTCATTTATTTCATTTGAATGCTTATATCAGAATTACTTAAAACCAACTTTTGACAGAAATAAATAACAGTCAGTACACAACTGAGGCATTTTTAAAGAGCTTTTTGCACTTAATCCTTAAAACCACTTATTCTTTATAAAATTTCTCGAATACTTTCGAAGTTTGAATTCGATACCGAAAAGCAAGTATTCATCATTTTGAATACACATTGGATAATAAATAATCAGTTTATAATTACAATATTTCGATTATTGAATTGCCCTTAAGCTTACGTGTCGTACAAAAGTATACAAGAAACGAAGCCTTACTATTTAGATGATAAGACAACAATTTCTTCTTAAAAGTATAATCACTTCATTGCAAGAAACTGTGTACAAATCTGTACATATGTGTCGTTTTCTCATACATAAAAAATGAAGATTTACTAAAAATGTTTATTATAACATTTTTGTTATAGTTCCAGAATACATTACGATATTACTATAGCTTCCTAGTAATTTTTAGTAAACCTTTATATTTTGTGTATTTGTTAATATATTTTCATATTTGACACAAAACAAATCATACAATCGTTCAAATAATGCACGACATTATTTAAGCGATTTAATATTATCAGTACAAAAAACTGACGTCACAAAATCGCATAATTTCAATACTGATGATTCTTATAAAACGGATTACATATTGAAATTTTGCGATATTAGTGATCGTTCATGAAATTAGCTTCTATTCTATTTCTTTGGATCTAATCGTACCTGATATTGTTAATACGATTACATATATCTGGAAATTATTCGGCTTTTAAAGATAAATTATGTAGACATATATAATTAAACGCGATAATATACGACAAACGAGCTTTTGATCTTCAGTTGCATCAAACATTGATTTTTAATTTACAATTAAAAAATATTTCATAAAATTAACCCCTTCAGGCTTGACAATTCTAATTTAAAACAATAAGTTGTATAAATTTTGTTAATCAAAATTAGAAATTCCTTTTCCACTTTTCAGATAAGATTAGACCTTAAATAAAATGTTTCCCCAAATGTTTCGATCACTGTTGGATCGAATTATTATTAATGTCGTATTTATGTCCTTCCGCGAATGCAAAACTTGTCTAAGTTTATAAGTCATATTGTCATTTAATAGCGATACTAATGATATACATACACATTAATCAGTCATACACATAGTAAGAGTTTAACTATGAGTACGATCGGAATAATACACGGAAGCATAGTTGGAGCCGTGAGCGAATTACTAATTGCTCGAATAACTAACAACATCGCTGCATGGAATTTCGCAGCGTACCCGCAAATGGCATTTCGTTATCTCTAGAAAGGATTACAAATGTCCCAGGCTGGAGATTTTCCACGCATAGAGGTTCAGCCACTGAGTTTTGATCTAATAAAATGAAGAATGTATAAAAAATATAATTTGTCATTTTTTCTATACATTTTTCGGACAGAAAATTGAGCTTTTTCGATTAGCTTAATTCTTATCTTTTAGAAAGAAATATATTTCTTCCTCTATAACAAATATAATTTTTTTCCCAATTAAAAAAATAAATATCGTATTCGTAGCTTTTCAGCTAATCTTTCTAGTTACTTTTACTTTCAGTCGCTTTTATTAATTAATATAAATTTGACTGAGGTTTTAAATTATATGTTTTATATATTTATCATGTTTATGAGCTTTTGGGATTTTATAATCCACTTTTCTTCGAAATTGCTTTTAAGGAGACTATGTTACAGAAAAGAGGAATAAGGGATGAAGAAATGGGCATAGGGAAAAGTCGGAGAAACACAAATTCTCGTGAGCTTTTTGCGATAGTCGTCGTGTGTTCGATTTCCTCGACAGGGAACCGAGTCGACGATCAGACGAGAGGACTAGATTACAACGAAACAGGTCTTCGTCCAATCGACCATTGTCACGGTTTGTACTCTGCCTTTGGCTCGAGCTTATTCGGCCTTTATTTCTTTTGAGTATGCTTTCGCAGCTGATTTTCCCTTACGATAGGCCTGTCTATAGAAGTCGGAGAATAGAACAAAGAAGATGGTCGAGTGTAGCAGAAGTAAAGTGGCTACCAACTTGGGGTAACCGCAGTCGAATACTAAAGCTTGAGCACTGTGTATGAACACCAAGAAGAATTGCACCTGTGAACAGAATTAAAATGTATTAATATTATCGATTATATTAAAGAAACATAAAATCAATTTATTACGTAAAATAAAATTTGTTCATATTTGCATGTTGAATATTATTTTTCTTTTAAAAATGGAAGGGTGAAATATGTTTTATTTCAACCTCCAATATTAAAATAAAGTAATAAAATTGTTGATTTATTTAATGATATTTGAAAAATAATAATAATAGTAATTATGATTAATGTACAAAATATTATATGCTCATAATGAATTTGTCATAAAAACAATTACATAATTACTAATGAATGAATTACAACACATACAGATAAATTTTCTAGACTTTATAAGAACGCTGCTAAACGTTCGATCGAAAAATTGCATTTTCTCGAAACTTTCGTGTGAATTTTCCTTCATTGCATTCATTATATTTACAACATTTATAATCACATTTGAGCAACTCTTAAAATCACCCATTCGCTATAGGCGTGCTATGATTTCATACAATTAAACGCAGTTGCATTAGACACTGCATTGACCAATTTATTCGATCGTTAGACGATATTGTTTATTACAGTGTCCAATAAACAGTTATAATTTATAACTATTTATAACTTTAAATTATAAAAATAAGATATAATGTTTGAATAAGTGTAATTAAATTATATATTTTAAATATATTGCATATTTATATAAGCTACTAATAAGAAATTATTAGTATAGAACCTTAATTATTATATGTCTATATTATCTTAATGTCTAATTTCTTATTTTCATCGCTAATGAGTTTTTAACATAACACACGTTCGAAAAGAAATGAAAAAGTAATTTTCTTATGGTGTTTTAATGAGATTTCGTGATATGAACAATCTTGCAAATTTGCTTTGAAATTTCAAAATGTTCAATGAATGAATAAAAATTCATTCAATGTTTTTGTAAAGGTATCATTTCATTAAATACATAATGTTTAGGTACTAAAGTTCAACAACTTGACACAGATCAACGCTACCAGACACTCAAATAAACGTGAGCAATATGTTCGATCAAGATTAATGATTCTCAATTCTTCAATCTCGAATTTCGATCACGCAATTTCTTTAATACACAGCAACGTATTTCATGATTACTCTCAGATGAAATGATAAAGTGAACCCTTTATTGCAAAATAACAATAATTAAAAAAAAAAAAAAAAAACAAACAAAAAACAAAAAATTTGAACCTTGAATAAAAAAAGAATTAGGCAAAAGTGGGTCTATCATTAAAAAAATGTCTCACCTGTGATGGTGAATTAGAGAAACATAATGTAAATAAGATCATAAGACAAACAGAATAAGTCAAGCGGACAGAGAAAGAGACAAAGATAGACAAGTGGCATAGGTGAGGCGTACATGGCGTATATACACGGAATGCCAAAATATTGCGCCACCCGAACAAGTAGACTCGCGAGTCCAGCTTGGCATTGCTCAATGTATACTTTTCACTTTCCCTCTCCTTGCGTCGCAAATTTGTGCTCGGCCCAGAATCCGATCGCGAATTCGAACTGTGTCGCGGTTTTACTCTCAGGGTGACTATCGGACTGTTTGTGCTTCATTCGCGCCAGTGACGGACCCACACGGGTTCCAATCAGATATAAACATTATCCTAGTGATACAGATCAATGATTAATATTACAGAACTCACATCACAATTATTGTTATATTTATATTATTTTATGATATATGTATATATTAAACTATTTTTGCAGCATTATATTTTAATAGTTTTTTTTATATTGTCAAAATCTAGTAACATTAGATTGTGTAAAATCATCTTTTGTCATCAATCATTCAAAATTCATGTAAACATTATTAATGTGCCAACAGAAAATTTTTTTTCTTTGAAACGGATGCAAAAAAATGTACGACTGAAATAAAAAGTGATGCAAATTTGCAATAAACATTAGAGTATAACTTACATACATACAGTCGTTTAAAGTCAATTTTGTAATAAAGTTTACAATTTTCATTTTTATAAATTGTTCCGAATGGAATTGCAACACATTAGTACGAAATGTTAGCTAATGTAGTGAATGAATATGAAGTTTATTTAAACTCTGATATGCTTTATTTTTATGTGGTATTGTAATGCGAAACACATACAACATGTTGTAATTTTATTCCAAAAAATGTATATCAAATTTTCTTGAAGAAAATAATATAAAATATAAAAAGAAACTACTATACATACCGATGAGTTGAAAGTATAAAAAGATAGATGTAAATAATTGTTTAATGTATTCGGAATATCTTGAATGTGAATATATAAATTATAGTAAGTATATGTGTGGTAATTAATTTTCATCTGAAATGTTTCTTTTTTCAGAAAATGATGAGGTACATTAACATCAATTTTAAATATTTAATTCGGAACCGTCTTAATTTGGCTATTACATACGTTAATGAAAAACAGCAAATTTCAATTTAAAGATAAATTTTTATTTTCGTACATCTTAAAAGTTTGGTATTCCGAATAGCGAATATGCAAATTTAATATCTTTATGGAATAATAGTTTAAGTTTCTAGAAAATCAATTTTGGACATATACAATTATTTTTTGATTTATTTATTAAATATAACATAAAGGTAATTAACCTTTGCCACATAGTAATTACTTACAATTAATTAAAAAACTCATATCCAACAATATGCATAATAAAGTAATTTTTAAATTATAGCATAATAGTGTCTTTATCGACTCGAGGGTGTTTTTTTAATTTTAATGTTATGATACTTAATTACATTTAAATTTACCATCATTTCATCTCGTTTTCAGATTACTTTTAACTGATTTTTTATCTGCACTGATATCTCCAGTTAATATTTAAAAATGTATAGAATCTAGGTTTTATTACAAGATTAATAGTAAAAGTTACAATGATTAACATAATAATTCTGTGAATTCCAAAATGCAAAAAATGATCGTAATTCAATAGAGAATTATAGGAGTTTAAATTGTTTCGAGTTTCTTAACTAGAATTTAATTACGAATCCGCCCCTGTGTACTAAATACCACATTACACTATCTCAATCGACTCGTTATTATCTGCTTTAAGTTCTTACATGCATTCCGTCTTTACTTCGACATTTCACCGAGCCGAAGCTGTGTTAATCGGATCTGCCGAATGACCACCTTGCCAAATTAGGAACCTACCGCGCGCGTCTCTCTCGCTTTTCTCTTTTTATTCTAAAAACCACCGTTCGCACACACATATTATCGACATTTCACGATGAGACATAAAAATACTGTTACAACTAGTTTCGGTAATCTTAGAACAGATGGTTCCTCATTTGTATGCGTTGCACTGTTTTCTCGATGAAAGCAAAAAAAAATGAGTTTTAACGATTCTAAAGTTATTAATATCGGGTGGTTTTATAACGACCAATCTAAAGTTATTAACATAACTCGTATACATATGGTTAATTCCAGTTAACCATTTTGCATGCATGTATATTCACACTAACAGATCAAACGTGAGATAAGAATCGGAAAATGCGATCATTTTTTATTTCAATTTTGTTTTTACGAATTTGAATTACTCATATGAAAAGTATGGCCCAGTTATCGGACGTAGGAAAGTAATTTACCAGAATTTATAAACCAGTATAAAAGTATCCAGTTGCATATGTTGTATGGAGTAGTCAATTAAACTTGTTTTCTCAAATACGCATACTATGTTATTCATTTTATTATTCCGTTTGTTTATCCGCTATGTTAGATAAACATTACTTTTTTCGATACATAATTTTGTTTCATTTTGTAAAAGTTGCTAATTATACTGTAATTGCACTTATAACAAAAAACACCACATTTTTATTTCTAAATGACTTAAATGATGAATTAATGATTTATATTATGATTTGTTTAAAATCATTTTCATAAGATGTCAAAGTACAAAAGCAAAATTTGATAAATTGAAATCAAAATATTTTTTTTGCGTTTATATTCGCATGTTAACGCTGATATTTATCTGATAGTATAAAACACATTTTGCAATATCATAAATAATGGAAATATTACACTGTTGCGTTTATTGCTCAGAGGTATATCGAGAAATATGAATCCAATAGATATTTCACTTAAGCCAAAGCAATGTATTGCATGAATAGTCATCATTAAAATCAAACAAAGCTAAGCGACACGTTTTGATTAATAAGGTGTTCGTACTTTATGATTTATTATACAAACTAACCTATTAGTTAAATGACGTGATTTTTTTAAATCATTGAAAACGTCTCAAGAATTAACGCTAATATTACATTTCGTACTTATACTGAATGTTGTAAAACATTTTAATTAATTTGTAGCTAACAAACTAACTATCTAACAAAAATAGTTAATTAATGCAATTTGTTACAGTTGTATATGAAATGTTATTAAAAAATAAGAAATTATAAATCTAAGAGATTTATTTAAATGTATATTTTGTAAAAATACTTGACAAATATTTATTCTACTTAATTGTAATTGTAATTTATATTATTTAATTATATATATTTAAATTTTATTTGGGAATTATACGAACAATTTCATAACAATATTATGAAAAGTAAAATTCCTTTCGCTAATTTGAATAATATATATGACTTTGTTCATCGATTATTACCATGTAGAATTAATTAAAGAGTGTAAAAGTATCGTAACTTCGTTAAATCTTTATTGCACTAAGTGTTCTTGCGTTGCAACTTAACGGTGTCAAATACAATGAACGATTTTAAAATGTAGTACAAACGGTCAAGAAGTATACATGTATGAAAGCATATTGTAGAAAATTCGTTTTGATTTTCGAATACTTTCAATAGATTTACACACTTTAATTATAGCTATTCATTGATTGCGAACAGGATGTTTCGATTTCAATTTTCATTTTTCTTCTTAGTAATTAAAAAATAATAAATAATATTTGTTAATGTTGCTATGTAAGATCAAATGTTTATTGTAAATTTGATTTCAATACAAATCTTTAAACGTTAAATTTCATTCAAAACATAATTTTGCAACAAAAAATAACTCTGCTATTATTAATATATTTTCTGCTTTTCATAATCATTTGTAATTTGTATTTTGTTTGAAAAATTTAATAAACTTATATTATAAATAATTTTCTACAAAATGCATACATTAAATTAAATATCGTTTGCGGGTATAATAATATAATTATATTAATTGAAAAGCGATATATGTTGAAATTGAATGTGCAAAATGATTATAATTGATCATTATTACATTTTGTTATATTCTTAATGCGTTATTAGTCGAACCTTTCGATTGAAGGCGGTGGATGAAACATTATTCTCTATTAATATTTGAACATATAAAGAACTTCCAATCATAAAGTTCAATCACTTATCAATGTCTAATAATGTAGAGTTAAGTTTCAAACCAATTATTGTAACCATATAAAACTTAACATTGCATAATGTCAATAACACTTTCCTATTTGTACTTGATTAACTTTGTACTCATAAGTGTCTAGATTTTTTATACATTACCAATTACCAATATATATTGTGCTCTTTTTGGATTTGGTACATTTTAATGCTATTAAATAACCACATTTCGAGTCACAAGTTGCTATATATGCTTGTAACTCAAAATGCAGGGATTATGGAAAAATTATAATACGATTAAATTAAAATTCAATTTACTCAACTAATTTTGATGATATTTTATGATGATTATATTTACAGTTAATAACGTGTAAGATAAAGAAAATTAAGTAAATTTGTAGCAAAAGAATTTTAAAAAGAAAATTAATCAAATTCAAATGCATTTTGTGAAAAATATTTTAATCGACGATTTAAACATTGCAAGCCCGCGTCTTTACTTTTTGCATACCATTTACCGTTCACTTTCATCTATTCGAATTGTCTACCTAGTCTGGTCTAAGACGAATGTGTTTACGCAAGATGCTCTTTTATTAAACCCAGTTATTATTTGATCACATATCAATTCCGATAAATAACCGTTGCTTTATATCCTAATAAACTCTCGCACGGATACCAAAATTGTTCGAGTTTTACTAACAATGATTATAGGATAATTGATTAGCCACTATTACTTCAAACTAACGTAACTTGACATTGCAACATAGTCAAACCAATTTCAATCACCGCAACGATTAAGACGCAGCAAATTAGTCAAAATTTTTACTATTTTCTTTGGAAATTTTTCTATATTTCATAATATTACTCTGATTAACTTTAGAAATTTCTCACGTATGATTTATATAGGACGTATGTCATTTTTCAATTAAAAATAGAATGCTGTGAAACATATTTTTGCATAATTTGAAATTTCTTTATTACAGATGTTGTTTATTAATTTCAAAATGACCATGTTTGATCATTAAAACTCTCTGCCATATATGATTCTTAATTATAACTATTTTCTTTTTGTACAAAAAAATTTGCAAAAATTGTAAATATGTACAATGTTATAAATTCTACTGTGAAGTAAATTACGAATTGTATATGGTTTGATTTATATTTCAGTGATGTAATACCAATGTTTCAGTAAGAAAATCGTGATTTGATGTGTACGAACAATGTTATGTTGCGTTAATGTCATTTATTATTTATGTTCTAATGTAAAAAAAGTTCAACTTACCAATTGAACGGTAGTCAAGTGTTTCTTCCACCAGAGATATTTCTGGTACTCTGGACCCATTGCGGCAAGCATGTAATAAGCGTACATAACCACGTGGACAGCATTATTTATCAGATTTCCTAAAGTGCCATGACCTCCCGGGATGAACTTTACGCAAATCCAAGTTTCCAGTGGAGTTAGGGAATGGTGATACAAATGCAAGAATGTCACTTGCGTGTCTTTTTTGCGAAGGACAAAGAATAACTATAAACATAAATTAACTATTATTGTGTATACTTTTACATTAAATTTGCAGTTTATATTATTTCTTATTAAATAAATTTACTGTGTGTATTAAAATTTATCAAATACATTGATTTAAACTAAAACTATTTCTGTTTTCATTTAAGAAAAAACTAAACTTTTTAACTGATTAATTACAATACTTTCATTAAATTCACACATCGATGATAAAAAAGCGTTCTTTCATCATTACCGCCCTCGACTTGTAAGTGCGATTGCACGTAAAGAAGGTCATTTTTTCAGCAAGTTGCTTGTTTTTGTGTAAACGTATGCGTTTTCTAATCTCATATATTAGATGTATGATTAGCGAAACGGCCGGATGGGGTTTTTGGCGCAAGTACATGATGATTAAAGTAAGAAGTGTCGAAGAAATCTACACGCGGCTAAAGCTCGCGAGTACGTACATACGAAGACCATTGCATGTCGCACGTGTATCATGACGATTACTCACGGATATGCCGCAAGACGTACGGTAACGATGCGTAACGATTTGTAATCTTTCATTAGCGGAGAAAAGATTTTGTTTTATTAACACCGTGTGATTTCGAAAAAAATTTCGTTTTCACGAAAGAGAGTTTTTTTTAACATTAACTAAAGATGCGATTACGTTGTTGATTGTTTTAACAAATTGTTTAACGTTTATTTAAAGAATTAATTTTTATCGATGTAAAATACTTACCGTGTCTGCAAATTCCGTAAATTTGCTAATGAAATACCACCAGCAAAGGTTGGCCATTCTGATGGCCGATGGGTTGTGAGAGTAATCAACTGGTTGACATTTGTAACTGTAGTCCAACAGCCAACCTGACATCAGATGCTGTAATGAATGAGAAACGAGGTTAAGGTGTTGGTATAATTTCGTGAGTTGGCGGGCAAATAACTTCAACTCTCAGTAAAATATGTTTTATGTACTTTTTTTTATTTCTTATGCATTTCGTAACACGACGGGAACAGTAAATTAGAGTTATTATAATCGACGGTCTCATTTAAAAATAACTAAAGTCCATTCAATTATCATTTACTCTGATACTAATGAGTATGCAGAAAAAAGTGTTTTAATTTTAGTATTTTATTCAGTTTTGATATTCAGTTGATGTTATTTTAAATCAACACTTCTTTTCAGATTGAAATCTTAGATTGAAATAAATAATCTGACTTCATTGTTATTTATCTACAGAAGAATCTAAATGACTGGACGATGTCTTTTGATGTCGATTTATAGATTTGGTTATTTAAAATTCCAAATTTAAATAACCAAATCCAACATTTCTATTCTTTCGTCATATTTCCAGGTACACTGAAATATGTCCATACATATTTCCAGGTACAGCGGTACTTTGATATAAACTTGTACTTGAAAAAAACTTCGAAATTAGTTGACTGAAATTTGGTTTTAGAGCAATAATACATTTAAGCTTTCCATATAATAATTTTATCGGACTTTCGATTAATTTAAGTATTGCTGAATCTCTTGCATGTATCTTCTGTACATGCACAGAAGATTGAAATATTTCACTTAGCGAGAGCGTGTAAGGACCTTGGGATTGTGAAAAGTGGGCGGGAGGAAAAATGATCGGTTGCACAAATCTGCGTTAAACGAAACAGGATGCTTCGGCTTTAACGATTCGCGCGTGCACATATATATATTTATATATATATATATATATATATATACACACAATAATGCGAGTGAGCGTCGTTGAGCAATGACATATTTGCAGACACCGGTACCAATCGCACATCGTTTTTACTAGCTTAATATTTCCGGCTAACGCGCTCTATTTTTCTCGCAGGTGCTCATACACTTTCATTTATCATTTATTGCTGCAACCCTTGTTGCAGCGCTCACTTTTATCGTAAAGGCAAACTTATTGCGTCCGATCGTTTTACTGAAAACGCTAATAGTTTCACTTCGTAAATTGTCGATTGCTTTATCAACTGAACATTGCAATGCATTGAATAATTTGACCGTTATACATATTAGCTCTGTTTCAATGCAAACAAAAGTTTTTTCAGTGAAATTGCACATTTACATGTAACACAAACTTGCATTAATAATTCATGCTTTTAAAACACAATTTCTTAAATGATAAATACTTTATTGTTAAATTTTAAATTTGCGTATAGACTGCTGTATTTTTCAGTAATACTATATTAGTTTTTTTTTAAGATCAATTTCATCAAAAATGTATAGTTACTGGACATTTTGAATACTGACAACTATATTTTCTAGATTTATTGTGTACATTTCTGTAATGTTTGATTGCACTTTTGTTATTGTCATCGAAATAATGTATGTATATGTAATGTATCAGATGAATAATATTTTCTTTAAGATGAATTTTTAGTCGAATTCATTTCTTTTCTTTTTCACTAATCGAGTCAATGTTGACTCTATTTTTTTTGCTCTAAAGAATCAATTTAATATAATTTGTGTAATATATATTTGACAAATTTTTATTACTTTTTAGAAATAATATGACCTTATTTATGCTTTAAGAGAAACTACTATTATCATTCCAGATTCAATATCTTATTGTGAAAATTACTATAATTTTGAAAAAATATATTGAAGGGAAATTTGTCGCAAAAAATGTTTTACTTACAAGAAACAGTGATAATTGATTGCAAATATGAGAATTTCTCTGTTATGCTTATAAGACTATATAAAAAAAGTTTTAATGAAAAGTAAACAGAATGGTAAATGTGATGCAATATAAATAATTCAAGGCTAAAGTTTGTTTCAGTTAAATTAAGCAGTTAACAAGTTAAAAATAATATATTATGAAAAATGTTGCATTGCAGTAACTGAATATAAAATTAATGAGTAAAACACAAATTAATTATAAGGATTAAATTAATATCTTAATATAACTTTAGAACTAAAAAATAATTCGAGTTTTAATAAATGAGTTTTGATTGTATAACAATTTCCTGAACTGGAAATTTAACTCTGAAGTCCTTTTTATTTAAATCATGTTTAAGCACTGATATATTGCAAATTAAATAATATTAATTCCAAATTCAATAATTTTCATATCGTTAAAATATAATGTTGTTATTTTATACTTTTAATGTATAAAATTCTATTACTTTTTTAAGTTTTAAGATTCGCAAAATTTCATGCATATTTCTTATTTTTATTTGTCTAATCTTTTTCGAGTTCGTATTTTGAAATAAATTTTGTTATTTACTGAAATTACAACATCAATGATTAATTTATTTCTGAAGTTCTTACTAAAGTAAACTTTAAATGTTAATCTGTTATCTTTAAAAATATGTAATAACTGCGATAATCAATTTTTACATCACTGAGATTATAATTAAATTAAGATTTCATCATACTCGAAAAATAAAGAAGTAGGAAAAAATGTATGAACTTTCAATAAATTTTACTATATGTAGTAGTTTAGTAAAAATGATGTATCCTGAAAATTTAAAAGGAAAAAATCCTAAATAATATTGTAAAAATCAGTTGAAATGCGAATTTGTGGAAAAATGTCTATATATTATACAACATCAAAATTCAGGCGAATCGAGGCGGTCACCCCATTAAATTTTGTCTTCATATGCAATATATATTTGAAGAAAATATATATGTATATTTTTATGAAATATACTATTTATTTAAAAAACATCAGGATACATCACAATTACTAGAGCTTTTTATTAAAGATGATTACAATTTTATTCTTTTTTTTTTAAACTTTAATAATTCTTGTTTATTTTTTGTGTATAATCTTATCATAGAAAGCAAATCACAAAAAAATTAATAAATTACATTATTAACTAAACAGGTAATGATAATGTTTCTCAATTTAACTTCAGCATCATGTTCTTCATCAAAGAGTGCTAACATTTTCATCTTCATTTGATGATTAATTTATGCATCATTGAAACTTATAATTTATTAAATATTTTCTTTCACGTTTGTTGAAGAAAGTTATGTTATTTAGCCGAGACAAATGTGACGTTAAAAATTACTCTTTTGTCAGGTTAATCGACAAAGTTTAGTTGATATAATTAAATTTAAGCGTCATAACAAAACTACTTTCTCAGTGCACCAGAAGTGCACTGGAAATATAAGACTGTTCAAAACAGCCACACATTTAGATATGGCTAATCTGATCGGGCAAAAGGCCGTCCTTTATTTATTGAAAAGCCGGTGCTCTACATTCGAGTGTCATGAAGAAACGGTTCAACCAGATTTACTTTGCGGAGTTGCTCTCGGTGTAATTCTTATTATCACAGTTAACTTCATTTATTGTTTTTTTCTTGATTGTAATTTTCAATCAACTAATTAGTAAATTTCATCAATGTTTAAAATAAAGTCTTATTTATAAATAATTGAAGAAAACTTATTTCAAAGTTACCTAAAATTATTATACTTGAAAGCGTGTTATTTCTATATGAGTTTTAATTATATATAATTTATAAATAACAATAATCTTAAGCAATTATGTGCATTTGATTATGTTCAACAAATAAATAGTTATCATTTCATATATCTGTAATTAAACAAAGTCATAAACATAAATTTAAATTTTGGCATATCATTTCAATTTGCATGAGTTAATTTGCACTTATAGTTTATTGAATTTATTTTTTATAATAGTTTCAGAATATTAATGTATGCTAGTTAAAGTTATTTTTGTATGGTTTGAATGAATTGCTTGTTTTATTGAAAGAATTAATTACCTCATAAAGCATTCCTAACGAAAATATGACTTGGAAGGCATTATAAATAAGTAGTACGTTTTTTAACCGAAAAGGTTTTCTATTCGCCATTAAACGTGGTCCTAAAATTGTGACGGTATATAGGTAGGTTGCGACTATCAATATTGTAGGTATTGGTGAATCCATTAAGGGCCACTTGCTGACCCGAGGATCTGAGATGGTTGTGAGAATTTCTGTGTACTGATCTATCGCCATTCTAACGAGACTTTCTGCGCCTACGTATGTCCTGTTAGCGTCCACAATTTCATGCTCAGGTTCGCGCTCGGCCACTAATTCTGCTGCCGCTGATGCCATTTTTCTGCAAAAAATAATTTGTTTTAAATTTTTGTTTCACAAAAAATTTAATTTAGAAATCATTGATATTTGAATTTAAGGATTCTATGCATAAATGATAATGAAAGAACTTGCACGAAAAGTTTTATGTTGTGTAGTATGTTATTTGTATACATCATTATGTAATATATTTTTTTTAAATAATTTATGAATAAATTAATATATAATTATTTTTTTATGATGATAATAGCTGAGATATCTTTAGTACTAACCAAGAAGACAAATTCGTGTAAACGTTAAAAAAGTACATTAAACATAGATATATTTATCTTTTTATGTTTTTTGCATTTCATTACTCTGTTAATGAATATACAAAACTGGAACTACATCGAAGTAGAAAAATACTATGCATAAACAGTTCAGTGAACTTTGCGAATTTATGAAACTTCAAGAACTGTTTTTACGTATTATAGTGAGTTTTTTTAATATTAAAAATACTTTAATTCCTTAATGTAAGACCTGTTGTAAGACTTGTAACAATTCCAAATGATAAAGTGAGCAAATTTTTCAAAATTCATCATTTGTTTTCTTAAGTGAAGTTACATCAAGACGCTGATATGTTTACACTGATAAGAAACCTTTTAATGACCCCTTGCCAAAGCCTAGTTTAGACATTGGCCCAATTTCAGATCCCACATTACTTGCGACATCTTTTCGCCATCCTCGTCATAAACAGGATACATGTAAATTACGCTTACTTTCAGTATTAATATGTGACAAGGTCGTATTTGGTGGGACACGAGGCAATTCAAAATCAAGGTAATCTGCTGGTAAATTATTAACACCGGCAAAAAGATTCATTATAATTATAATTTGTTTCGGCTAAATAACATGTTTGCAAAGTCCAGTTCATTTGATCCGAGACAAAGTAAACACTGTACGACATTTCAATATAAAAAAGAAAGTAACAAAATAACTTTTTATCCTATATTACTTCATTAGAATGTTTATAGCTATTAGAATTGTAAGTGGTGAAAGTGAAAAAAATTAAACACAGAAAATTTTGTTGTATTTAAACGATTTAATACAAATCGTATAAATTACGACAGTTGTATGTGTGTGATTATATATATATGTATATATATATGTATTTTATTAAATGCAATATAATTTAAGCACAAACAAGAATGTTTAAAAGCTTTGTTTGATTAAGCAAATAAACATAAGATTGCTGACAGACAAGCAAATTATGTTGGTTTTGTCTCCTTTCTACTCTACTTATTGCGTGCTCGACTGGTGTATCTAATAAGAGCAAGTAGGTCCGAAATGTTCGTCTTGCGGAAAATTTCCGATTCTTTGCTCTTTCATTTTGCAATCCATATTAAACCTACAATCATAACATACACCTTCAATGATTAATCTATCTTTACTATCGACGATGATTTCGCCAATATTCGCTTGATATATTACTTTTTGTTTGATGCAATGAAACAAATATTATTTTCCTGGATTTCACTTTATACAATAATAATAATTCATCCAAAAATTGTTATGTATAAATAAATAAACATTTTATAAATTATTTTGGGTTACAAATTTGGTTTTGAAAAATATTATTATTGATCAGATTTTTTCTAAAAAAAAAAAAAAAAAAAAAAAAAAAAAAAAAATAAGAGATGTTCGATACAATTTTCTATTTAGAAAAAATTTTGTTTGTGTATTTCATCACAGTTATCACGTATACCTGACTTATGAATAAATTTAATTAGTATTTTAATATAATTTATTTGTATAAACAAATGTTAAAAATTAAATATTTGGGTTATACAAATTATACAGACTTGATAAGACCCTTATGAGATTTAATAAAATATGAAAACTGTAAGTATAAATATATATATATACAATATTACATTCAAAACTAAACGTGAAATTAGATCGCATTACACTTGACTAGATTCGCGTCGGCTTGATTTCAAGTCTAATTGGATATTATTTGCTCATTTATATTTAAACATACTTATAATTAGGCATATTTATAAACAAACAAATTTGCATGATTATTTTCAGGCGTATCATTTTTTGTAGTATTTCGTTTACGATTTAATTTTTGTTCATCTAAACTGCTGATTCATACAGAGCTTGTGAAATAAACTGATGATTATATACAATATAAATATTAAAAATTAAAATTATATATTTATTTATACATTATTTTTATTTATCAAATGTCTTAACTTCTAAACGTTAATTTATAACTCACAACAGATTAATTGAGTAGTGATGCATATATAATTAAATAAATTTAATAATTTATTCATGTTAATTTAAAAGAAGTAACTGATTATTTATTAGTTGACTATTCACAGTTTATCATTCTTTGATATTTGATGATAGGATTAATAGATGGGCAATTATGTAACTTTTACATTATCCATTTTCACTTTATTACAAGGATACTGGTAATTATTACAGATGAATCAAAGTGGAAAATAAGAATTACATTTGTATGCAATCTTTTGCTTCAAATTTTAATATTCTTTTAAAAATGTTTCCTATAAGTATACAAATAGTTGTAATAATATGTAGTAACACTTATCCATAATTTTGGACATCATTCGTTTACCATATCAAAACTAATTTTAAAATATCTTCAAACATTGTAAAACGTGTTTATTCAAGCCATATTGAATTAATTTAATTTTGAAAAAATAAGAAAGGTCCTACTATTACAAATTTCATAAATATGATAATTTTGAAATATACATATAAAATCAGCAAACATTGATTTGACCAACACAAATTATTTAATCGAATCCCGTTAGATTTTAAAGCATAAATCATGGGTGAGCGCAACAAAAAGTGATGAATAATGTTTATGTAATGTAGCTTGGGAAATTGGACGCTATCCAAGGACCGCCAGTAATAGTTTTTTTCTGTAATTTCGCTTCATCGCGTTTCTTTGAGCTGGACAAATATCGTACTGAAAATGGGCAATTATATCGTTGTCTCGGACATACATTGCGTGAATCTCTGCAGTGTTTAACGTGACAACGTTGCGGCAAGAGGTGCGAATTGAAAACGCACGCGAATACATCGTCAAGTCAAATTATGTTGTTTGATTGTCCTGTTTGAGTGGCCTTGCTTGGTTCCCGATACCGATTAAGATGTTAGCTCGTTTATAATTGTGGAATCCTCATTTTCACAGAACATGATTCATTTAATAAATTATTTGCCTTGTAAATAATTTTGGATATATTTTCAGAGCAAATATTAAAGAAACTGAATAGAATTAGAATATAAAATGATTCAGACGCTTTTACTCATTCATTTAAATTAATATTTAGTTTTAACATTCTTTGTTTAGTTAAACAGAATTTTTTTCCCGTTTGGAAAATTTATTTCATTGATCAAAACCGCTGACCAATAAACTGGTCGGAGCTGTGGTTCAAGAGATGTCGCAATCAGGGTTAGTTTTTCAAACTCCTCTTGTAAAACATAGAACATAAATTAGTCGTTTATTATGTAATATCGGGTAGTAAAGTCTTATAGACAGTGCATTAGAACCATCTGATATTATTTATATCTTAAATACAAATTTGAAAATATATTTCAAAATAATCAAGTAATTTCCTTTATAAAATAAAATTGAATGAAATTTTGTCAACTTTAAATTCATCGATTTTTAGTGTTTTCAAAATGTTATAATAAATAGTCAAAGTTTACAAGAAGTGATGATGTATTATTGACAAAAAATTGATAATCATGAATTTATACGTAGTTATAATTCATTAATATTTATCTCAGATTTACTTCATTTAATGTCGTTAGGATAATTTATAAGATATTTGTTCATGAATATTTATTATTCCTTGTACTACATTGATGCTATTACTATTATATTAACACTTTCTTGATCAATCATATATGAAGAATACACAAAGTAATTTTAACGTTCGTTCAATTAAAGGCAATTTTTGTCGTTATTATACAGTGATTTTTAAGTGATTGTTGTAATTTGCAAATTTTTTAAAACGTCAAATTATGCATGATTATGTCTCTTAGAAAAAAATTACAAATAACAACATTGTCCAGGAAACAAATTTCATGTAACATCTCATTTCATGTAATAATCAAATTATCGAGTAAATATCTTTCGTCAAAGTTTTTTGATTTACTGGAAAATATTTTAACTTATGTTTTTATTGATTTATTATTTAACATCATGATTGACAATAACACATAATCAATTTGTGCAATACATTCAATTTAGCAAATAAAGCATTATACGCCGACAGTACACATTTTAGTGTGATCGCAATTATCTTAAATCAATGTCCAACTAATTATTCACGGCAATTTGACATAGACTGAAATCAAATTTGAACAAGTCTGCAATCGTGGTGAATGCTGTGTACGTCAACATTTGCGATATTATAATGGCGCAATGCGTGCATTAATATAGGTTTGCGCCATAAACTTAAGCATGTTGCTTATGTGTTTAAGATATTCTAAATATCTCCAAGCTAATGTTTGTAGATTTGATCATACAATTTAATTTGTGTTTCGGAAATTTGAATGTTTGATTTTAAAAAAAATTGATATTAGAATTTAATATTAATATTTTTTTGAATATTTCATTTAATAATAATCACACTTATGATATAACAGAAATTACAAAAGCTGTTTTGTTATTAATCAAGATTTAATGTTTCCTTTACGTGTTGATAAATAAAAAATTACATTTTGATTTTCTTCAATTTGAAATTCAGATATTACAGCATGTTTTGTCGAATCACGTAATTCAACGTAACGTTTAATTCAAAAATCATAGTTTTGAAAAATGATCATAGACTGAAATACTAACGATGTATAGATTGTAAAAATGTATGGTTGAAAAGTTGGTTGTGTATTCATCTGCAAGTCACATAAGCTTCATAAATATCACGGAAATGACCGACTCGTAAAATTTGCGTCAATTTTCCGTGCCAAAAGTTGACGTAAGCTCGACGTAATCGTAATGTCATAACTCATCTTTTCAGACGTCAGACAAAATGTTGTTATGAAGTAATCGTCAATAAGTTGTGTAATCGCGGATTCCTTGTCGATCGTTCTCGCGTGTGAATCTTTCAATATATTATCATCCTTTTCATTCACAAAATAAAATCTTCGTTGTCTATTATTTATAATCGACCCTCTCGCGCAAAGTTTTAATAAGTAATCACGGTAATTCATCGTAATTATCGTTTAATTATCGTACCGATTATTTTTATTATCCTTCAACGGAAAAGCCGAGACTTTTTATACGGGACAATTCATGTCATTATGATTAAGTATGAAAGTGATAAAAAAAAAGCATGAAAATGTTGCGTAAAGATTAGATCAAATTATAGAATGACGAAATGTACAGTAAAAGAATTAACGGTTACAACTGTTCTTTTTTCATTTAATGTGCGACACAATAAAAAAACCAAAATTTCATGCATAATAAGCTATATAAAAAATAACATGTCGGCTGCTATGAAAGATACTGCTGCATTATTTTTTGAAAAATGAAATGAAAATGAAGTGAAAATTAATAAGATGTACAAATATTTGGGAAAGTTTCTACTTAGACAGCATCAGTTTTGATTTCGAAAACAAGTCATCTCCGACGGAAAAATGGAAATAGTAAAAAGAGTAGAATGGTATTTGGGTTAAAAGTGGAATTTATAACCTCATTATTTGCTTCCACATAATAACTTTATGAAAGAACTTTAATTGTCTTTTAATTGATTACCGTAACTGCATAGTCAAAAAATCATCTTCAAATCATTATTTTTTATACCTTTTTTTATATTTTTTTATTAGAAAAAAAACTATTTGTTTGTGAATAAAAAATTTGTTGAAATATTTATTAAAATATCTGTTAATTTTTCATTTTGGAAATTTTGAGATTTCCTATAAAAATGACCTTATAAATTAGCCATTTTATATTGCATAATGCTTTGCACTTTAATAGAAGATCTGATTTTTGCATCTTTTTCCGGATGCATAAGTAATATGCAGTTATGAAGAAAGTGTGCAATTAAATGCTCTATCGTTGGGCTGACCCAGTAAACAAGCTTCAATAAAATTCCTTAACTCGTTATTGCTAATTGTAAACAATTTTATTGTTTACTTTTACTTATGTTTGAATGCAAAACTACACGTATGAAATGTTACAATAATAAAAGTGCTTAAAATTAAGTAAAAGCTGTTTTTAAATTCATCCGATTTTTTTGTTTTCGAAAACATGTAATTAGTTTGTAATAATAAGAGCATCGTTAAGTTTTATATTTTTATATAAATTAATGGTTAAAGTGATTTCTCATCATAAAAAATTAATTGAACGAAAAATTGATTTTGCAGTAAAATAAAATTAGTATTTTTAATACGTTCAATATTTAATATAATATTTATATTAGGTCATTATTATATTGTCTAGTTCACATATATTTTATTGTTTAAATATTTTTTATGTTAAAAAATGTATATTCGTATTTAATTCGATTATCCGAAGAGGTTTTTAAAAGACTGTTTTTACTTTATGGTTTGTTCAAGTCATACTTTGTCGGTTCTTTCTCATACGAGGGATTCGCTATTTTGCACAACGTGAATTGAATCGTCCTTGGCGTTTTGCGCCTCGTTAAACCGGTTGTTA
Source organism: Gryon sp. ZL-2020 (assembly GCA_022817425.1). Classification (NCBI taxonomy): domain Eukaryota; kingdom Metazoa; phylum Arthropoda; class Insecta; order Hymenoptera; family Scelionidae; genus Gryon; species Gryon sp. ZL-2020. Next base: position 15,944 of record JABFPJ010000288.1, on the reverse strand, counting down.
CTTAAAAATGTTTTTGCCGATCATGTTGAAAAGGTATTAAAAAATAATGTACATAGCAAATGTTTGTAAGCTGTTTTTCGAGTTAAGAGAAACAACATTAATTTTATTTTCCGTAGATTTATTTTCATTTGTTGGCTTCTTTACATCGCACGCTGCACAAATACTTTCCGTGAAGAACATATCAAACTCATACATTTTAATTTTTCTCCCATTTACAATAAATCGAAAGAGATAATTTAAATCACTATTTTTTCCAAAAGTGTATTGTGAATGACACTAATGTTTTATTTTATTCAGAGACTGAAAAGAATGTATATGTTGCTAATCAAAAATTTCGAGAGAAAGTTTATATGTGTACAAATTTGAATTGTTTAAATTGATCTCTTATACATAAAATATAATTTGTTATTTAAAGATATTAATATGTAATAACCAAATGTTCGATTTTGTAATTGTATAGAACGTATTATTAAAGATAAAAACTCATAATTTAACAATTTTATTTAAGAAAGTTTTTAGTTTCATATAGAAAAGAGAAAGAGGAAAATTTAAATTACTCGATGTTGTTAAATATTTTCTTTAATGAGCCTAGGTAAATAAATGATCATTCTATTGATAAGCTCGAAAATCAAGACCTTTCAAATTAAAAAAGTCACGTATTCGATACTATTTTTCCTTGCCTCACTTAAAAAACCGTGGTGAAAATATTTTTATAACGCGTCCAATATTCTCTAACTAGACAGTAATGAAGAATGTAAGATTTATAATGAAGTATGAACTAATGACTAATAAACGCATGTCTTTATATTTGCATTAATATTCAAAATTATTTGAATAACTGTAATTTGAATTATTTGCTGATGATTTATCGCAAATTGATAATTAATTTGTTGCAGTCAGTTTGTATTTAATTAATGAGTAATTAAAAGTTACAAGCAAAAGTTACGAATGTCTCCAAACGTCAGTTTTTTAAATTCAATTAAAATGTATGAATTTGATTACAGTTTCTTGAAAGAGTGAAATACAGCTTTCAAAATTAATTTGATTTTCGATCGAAAAACTGGGACATTTTAAGAAGGTGACGATGTCTCGAATTTCGTGACATTGCATCGGCCGTTGAAACATTTGCGTAGATAACATTGCGCGGCGTCTCATCCTCGGCTGGGATACTTGTATGGCTGATTCTCGTATACGTGTTCAGATGGACAATCCCAGATTGTAGACGAACGGTACTCTTGTTACGGAGAAAGTTCAAGTCTTCCTTTTCTCTGAGGCTCGTGGCATCTCGATCACTTGCGCTCGCGGGCCATCGTGCTTTCTCGCTCGTGATCGACGTTGGATGCTTGTCGGGATGGCGCGCGCGAGCGACTAGAGTACCTTTGCTCGCGCGATGAGACCGGCTTCGACAGCGCGAGACGTTAGTGGGTAAGTGGGTCGACTGCCTAGTTAATTACTAATCGCGCGCAGTATCCGCTACTATGGTCCCACTGTCAGCGAACCACTTGATGCCATATGGGTCCAGTGGGCTTTCGGTCACCTTTTACTTTCAAATTCTGTCCTCTGTATGAGATTTATATGCGTATACGCACATGAAATCCTCATCGAGGAATTTTCAAAATCATCATATGTTTTCTTATAATCAAAAATATATCTTTTCATTCTGTAACTTCAATCAGATTTCTTCTAAAAATTTAGGTAGTGTAAATTTATCAATTATTATTTGGAATTATTTATCACAATTGGAATATATATCTGCAAGTTTATACATTTAAATTAACAAACCAGATGTTAAATTGTTTATAGTTAAATCAAGTTCATGCAAAACTAATGTACCGTTTGGAGGAGAAAATAAGAGTTAATTTTCATCTCGATCACCCGAATAAAAAGGAATTTGTCTTGTTCGTCTTTCGCTTTCAAATTTTTTTATATCGATGCTTTGTTTCACTTTAAACTTGTTTGATGTTTAATATTAACTGTATCTTGAAATGGAAATTCATACATTCATTATACAAGATGAATTATACATTTAAATTAGAATTCATGTATTAACAATGTAAGCAATAAACGAAAGAGTAAGTAATAAAAGAAAGAGTAATGAAACAATAAAATTTACAACGGTATGGGAAAACTTACTTCGAGCGTTTTAAAAAACGTTATAATCGTTCTTATACGCTTAACTATGTCATAAGTGAGTGCACAATTTCATTTTCTTCAAAATGTTTTTTTACTTCCTTCCAATTAAATAATAACGGAATTATGTAATTAACAATTCTGTCTTTTGGTTATTTGTATATTTCGTAATATTGATTATTTTGATTAGATATTGCACCGATTTGAAAAAATTTTAATGGTACGCATTTCTTTCTAATCAATAAAAAATGTTCTTATTTGCATTACACTTGCAGTTTCAACCCCAAGGGTATCGCTTTTTCTGCAATATTCATGCAGTAACCAATTATCATCTTTAACTTCACTTTCGATTGTTGACATTTTTGCATGATAAAGCGTTACAGTGCTGGAAATGTTGTATTGTACCATTAGTTCCGTTATTCTTCGACTTATTCGACAACATTCGACAGAATCCAACGGATGACTTGAGGTTTGTACAAATACCAAACTAAAAATAAGCATATTTTATGTAAATTAACTTTTTAATTTTATAATGTTAAAGTGATTATTTAATTAAGTTTCTTCAATCAAAGCAATATTAATTAAATAAATGAGTAAAAGTTCATTCGTATGGAATTGATTAAATAAAGTAGTCATAATGTGATCAATAAATTCGACTAATTTTCGTTAAAGACACCTTTTATTAGTGGCTGAGATATTTGGGATACACTTTAATTATCACTGATATTCAATATATTCTTTAATCAATATTTTTTGCAATCTCAAAGGTAAATGAACGTTTCTATGCTTCTTTGATATAAAAAACTTAGTTTTGCGGGAATTTCTGACCGAAATATTTTTTTTTTGTATTTCTTATTACAATTGTTTATTATTATTTTGTACATTCACTTATTGATGATGAAGTATAAAAAAACAATAAAAGTAGATATTTCTTCTTTCAATAAATGTATTTTCTACTTTTACTGCAACAAGAAATCTTCACCTAATTTGATTATTCACATGCCAAATTTCAGCGGAATCGGACACAAATAAATTCGACTTTCTCCAACAAAAAGTCCGCGCTTAGGATTCACTTCTGTTTTTGAATATTCAGCTGACACTTCTTGATAAAATGACATTTAACATGGTTTATATGTTGTTATTTCAGTGATTATGGCTACATCAGGACATTAAATCGTGTTTAATGAGAAAATTTGCACAATTTCATGTCTGTCTGCTTAATTCAATGTACTAGATAATGTTTCGATAATGATTAAAAGTTTAGGAAGCTACTTTGAATTTCTGGATTTTTTTTTACATTTTTTAAAAATTTTTTATCAACAATTAAATTAACAAAAAATTGCTCTATTTTGATTTACATTTGCACAACAATCATTAGTAAAGACATAAAATCCATTTTAAGATGGCACTCTAAATCAAACTGAGTAAAAGTGGAAAATATCTGCTTTATTCAAATGGTTCATTCACTTTTTAGGTAAACATATCGTTACTTATGAAAAATATTATTTAATGTTTTTTTTTAATTTACTTATTAGTATATATCTTTACTTTTGTGATTGTTCGAAAATTGTGTGTTGTTCAAAAAATGATTCTTACCTTTTTTCGAACAACATAAAATAAATACAATATATATTCTTTAAATTCCAGTAGTCCTTGAATTAGCTCAGTAAAAATATTTGAAAGGTACTGTTGTACCTGTAAATGAAAATTCGGGTCTGAGTTGGTTTTTTGGTTTACACTAACGAGTTTTGTCACATTTTATGGAGAGAAACTATATCTTCAATTTTTCTTTTTAATTAGGAAATATCCAATTAATTGCAAAAGTCTTACGAGTTTTTTTTATTTAAGAAAAAAGTGCAATTACAAAGTTTTGATAAAGCAATTGTTTAGTTATGATTTAATTCGCGGTTCATTGATTTTGTTAACAAATTCAGTAAACAGTTATGTTTTGCTTTCAATTTATCGAATTCATTTGACAGAATCCAGTTCTTTAACGGATTATGCTTTTCTATTTCTCTGATTCGCACTAAATAAGTTTTGTATAACTCGGAAGAGCATTTATTTAGCAGCTGTGATCATTTCTTCAGGCGGATTTCTTGTACATCAGCTGCGTGTTAATTCGCTATCAGGTTGGTCGAATGAGAAATGCGCGTGTTCATTGCTACTTATCATCCTTGCAAGTCGAACTTTCTTTCTCCGTAGGCTTCCGTCAAAGCAGACCTTGAATTTGAGGTTGAAATCGTGTAGAACAAAGTGAACTCTTCGTCCTTCGTTTACTGGAACATCCGCACTAAATCAAATCTCATCCTAGAGCGAAAGTAACTCTGACTTTTCTGGTATTTACAAATGTGATAATAGTTTTACCAGTACAGTTATGTCTGATATTTATGCACCAATTTGTGTCACCACACATATATACTTGTACCCATTCAGAAATCACATGTTGCTTTTATGAACTACCTATATCTGAACCAGATCTTTAGTACATCGCTTCCATATATGGACTACACATTTTATTGTATATTCAGCCATATGTTTCTATATGGAAATGGTTGGAACATCAAATTTGAATGAGTGAATTCCTATTGAATATACCTTTTTCATTGCATATTAACGAATGCATCGATATTTAATATGATGCACTTTTAATAACGACGATGAAAGTATGTTAATCGTGCAGTGAGTTCCTTGTCATTGTTTATGCATGGCAATCAACAGATTAAAGAATCGTAAGTCGAACGTTTCTTTGACGCTACATATAATGATGTTGTAAAACTTAACTCAACACAAATATTATGATAATACAAGACACACTCGACAATTGGAAAATGTAACTCAGCTAATCAGTATGCGAAACTGAGCATTTCTTCGTAGCAAAAGTACAGATTCTTAGATGAAAGAAAGGAACATTAATCGTCTGCCAGCGGATATTTAATGCTGATATAGACAGTTAAGCTAATACAGATTAAAACGTCATTTCTTTTCACCCAAATTACAGTATCCAAATTTCACATCAATGACTTGAATTGCTTTTTTTAAATCATTTTTTACTTAAAAATTTTTTTGCTTTTAAATTCATGAATAATGTATTTAAATGGTGTATCATTATTTATTGATTTTTTGCAAGTCAATGAATAAGGTAGATCAATTACGAGCAGAAAAACTATGTTCAGAAGCTTTGATTTTATAAGTGTTCATTAAGACTTAATAAAAAGTAATTTAGATCAATTTGTTTGCTTGAATTGAACTCACTATAATTATACAATTAATTACAAATACATTATACAATTAAAGATTGCTATTAAAAGTAGTTAATCTCTGATTTAGGGGAAAATTCTTTATATTTTGTGTAAGAAGGACAATTGAAATTCGTCATTCTCTGAAGTTTTGATGCTTTTATTGATACTTGTTACAAAAACTTTAATTTTATTTTAAATTTTAATTTTAATTTGATTTGAATTTTCGAACTTTATTCAAGAAGAAACGTTATTCGATTTCTACTTATGATAAATCTTTTTATAAAAAATAGAGTTTCGCGATATTAGATAATCTATACACGATAAGAATTCTATTTTATTTAAACATATATTGAAGACAAAATCGTTATCGACTAAACACAGTACCAGTTGATTCGTTAGATTGTAAGACACAACGGAACCACGAGATGGTCCACTATTGGTTATATTATTAACACAGTCGGTAGGTAACATCCAAGTTTGCAATTTCGCTTATAAGCTTGTATCATCTGGACGGCAAAGACTACGGTGATTCCACTGGAAACCTTTTCATCGTCTAAGATCAATCAAATGCAGTCAAAAGTAGTACAGACTTCGTTCTTGAATAACTTTCATACGTTTCTCTTCTCGTAACATTCACAATCGAGTGCATTCATTATCGGATGATTCTCAGGTATCCGCACGCGTGATACACTCCATGGAGGTCAAGATGAAGGTCAAAAAGAGCGCTTTCTCGCGGTCAGAACATGAAGATATGCGTTTATACGAAAACTACCATACATCCTAGTAACGTTTATATAACTTACTTCGATTTGCATAATCGTAATGTCGTCTGTAGAAAGTAATGCAATTCATTTTATATTTAGACTGCAGTATCCACTTATTGTAAACTTTCCTATACAATATTGGTAATTTTAAGGACATTGTTGTAGATACATGTTTATATTCATGTCAGAGAGAGAAAGAGAGAGTTCATTTGACTGACAATAATATACTACAAAAGGACATATTAATTTTTTAATTGTGGAAAAGTGACACTAAGTTGAACTTTAACCTCAGTAAATATAAAAAAATATTAGTCAGACTTGTAATAAGATATATAAAAGTATTAGTAATAACATACACTAAGAAAACTCATAGAGTAAAATTTATTAGCATTCTAATAAAACTGGGATACTCTTAATAATATAATTTATTTTATCTTTTTCATTAACATCTATACTAAATTTATGATTCTGCCTAATAAATTTAGTAAAATGTTAATGAAAAAGATAAAATAAATTATATTATTTAAAATGTGAGCAAGAGTATCTCAGTTTTATTAGAATGCTAATAAATTTTACTCTATGAGTTTTCTTAGTGTACTTGGAATAACTTGTAATAACATAATAAACATATTTAAACGATTACTTATACAAATAAAGTTCTCCCAGCTGTTATTGTTATGCGACTTATGTCAACATAAGTTCTTATGTGATGATATGTCAACATTTACCATAAATTCTACCTTAAACATCATAAAGAACTGACCTAAAAAGGTATATTTTAATTTCTGTTGAATCAATATTATGCAACATTGTACTATATATTTGTTACAAATTAAATTATAAAAATTTATTGAAACCAAAAATTATTTTCTCAAATTGAGAAAATTGAAATTGATTGACTCAAATTCTAGTAAAAATCCATATATTATATTATATATTATAATCTAAATATTATTTATTTCTGACATAGAAATTATTACAATAAGAAATCCATATAAATTATTAAAAATTGTCATTTCAACAGAAATCGTCATGCACTAATCTATTAAGAATTGTTTCCTGATTATTTTTGAACTTTCTGTGTGATTGAAACTGTCGAAAATAATGTTTAAAAATGACTTTATTAAAAATATGATTTCCTTCGAAAATGACCTGCGGCGTTTTGATTCCTGCTTGGCGATCTTTTTACTTTCATAATTCAAATGGAACATGCTTTTAACGACTTCTCACCGTCACTGCTGCGTCCTCGTTTGCTGATCGCAGGTGAGAACAGTTTGTCGATCGGAGAAGAGGAAATTCATGCATCACCATTTCTTCCAGAACTCGCGAATAAATCTGCTTGAACCAACTTTTTATAGCTTTGTTCAAGATGTGCGAGGATAATACTTCGGTCTATTTACCTACTTTTTGACACTGAAAAAAAGCTGACAATTTTCGACCAATTTTGTTTCATGACAAAATGATTAGGCGTTAAGTATTTAACTGCAAAGAAATAGCCACTAAAAAGAGCAAAGAGACTCTACCTCTTGTATGTACATGTCGACGATTGATCTAAAAAAGATTTTTTTCTATTTCATTCAATGAATGAAACAGTGAAACTAAATATTTCTCACCGATATAAACACATTATTACAACTATTACTTTATAAGTTCCAATTGCTTTTTAGGCACATAATTTTAGAATAAATGAAATAATAAAAAAAATTGATACCAGAAATGTGTAGTTTATAACTTATTTAAAAGTGCACCAACATTTTTACAACATATGTGGACTTCTTCCTTCTAATTTTTTCATAAAAATTTTAATATTACATGATATAATATTGAATGAATTAATATTCACTTTCGACTAAAAAATACTTTCGACTAATATGTTTGTACCATAAGTCAAAATGTACTGATCTTTCAATAAAGTGAAGTTACACAATTGTTCATTTAACATTTAATTTAGAATTGCATGTAACAATTAATAATTAAAGTTCAACAGTGTCATTCATGTTGCTTGACATTGTATTGTCAAGCGAAAAGTCCGCTTTTTCCTGCAACTAGAAATAACTGAAAAAACTCTAGGAAATTGCCATCCGTTTGTTATTTAAGAATAATTGAAACGAACGTTGATAACAAATTTTTTGTGTTTCCATTTCAATTCAATTAGAAATTGAATTTATTTTAAAAAATTTCAAAATGAGTTAAATAATTAGTTAAATAAAAATTTGCCTATAAATGAAATACATGATATATTCAAAGTGAGGCTTTTCTGAGTAATTTAAATTTTTGTATATGAATAATTAGGAAATGAGTTTCTGGTTATTAAAATCCACTTTTCTTTTAGTCACAAGCAAAACACATTAATTGATAATTTATGATTAATTGTGCTCTGCGTGTAGTTTACCCAGAAAACTATATATTCAATTTTCAAATTTAAAGCAGTATTACATTTTTTTTACAATATTATGTTACCATAAAAAACTATGTTACGATTGCATTTGATAATAAAACTGCGTTGAGAATACAATATTTCCGATGCATTTATATATTATTTATTTATTTATACCATTTTATTATATTGCTTATAATCATTAATTTTCACGCTTAAACGTAGTATTCAGTTAAAATAGTTTATATCACGCATGAAATGTTACACATGAAATAACTTAATTGTAAAATTTGAAATCAATATTAAGGAAATAATGATTGAGTTGTTTGTTGATTTCATATATTAAAATCAAATGATTTTCCTCGTAAAATCTCATTACAAAATGTCAGCTATATTGCATAATTTTGCATATAAGTTTTTTTATTATTTAAAATGGTAAGTAATCGATTATTTACAAATATAAAAGTTTCTATGTCTCGATTTTAGACAAGTTTGAGACATTTGAGAAACGCAATTTTAACCGTGTATGCGTCTGCCGCGTTTCGTCAGAGCAAGAATGCTGCGCGTATTTCCACTGTAGCATAACGTTATTTCGTCATTTGATTTCAAACACCTTTTATTTATGTGAAGAGTCTGATCGAAGAATCTGAACATGTAAGCGGGTTTCGATATTCAATCCTAGAAACCTATCAATCAAAATTAAAATGAAAATACTCAGTTCAACTAAAAACCGGTTATTAGAATCATTTTAGATATTAATCGTATTATCGTCCAAAAATGAAAATTATTTCTACTTGATAACTAATTAAATATGTCACAATGCGCGTAATAAACTAAATTAGCCATTCATGATTTTTTATTTAATTAATTCTGATCATATATTGATATTTATCTACATAGCTTACTATTCTTTACAATTCTATGCATGTGTTCTTTCTACAGTATTTCAACATTCAATCCTTTTATTACAAGATATGTTATATTTATAATTTATATGATGAGAGTAAAGAATATTTTTCACAATATTTTAACAATTAAAATTTGTATTTTATACTGAATAATTTATGTGATAGATTGCGTTATATTTTTATAACAAATATATATAAATAATTACTTTATCAAATACAAATGCAGATAATAATATTTTTAATTATAAATGATTGATTCAGAAAGAAGGGTGCGAAGTCGTCGAGAATTAAGTCTCTCTATATGAAGACATATCGTGTGAAAGCACGTTCGTGCTTAAAGGTCGTCAGGTTTTGAATGCGACCTTCGGTGTAAAATTTTTGTAATCAGCTTCTTGTGTTTGTCGAAACCTTCTGAAAATTAGTCGCACCTGATTTGGTATATGGAAAATCATCCTCCAAAGTTACGTAATGTTGGCCCGATTTTTTCTAATATTACACCATTACTGGATCTTCATTTTTTGCCTTTCCATTTCATATAGAAATAATTAATTATGACGATGATTTGAGTATCATGACAAGCTTTTGTATATAAAATACAACTTATGGAAACAAATAAGATATTCGGAGATAAAAGCAAGCCGATTTTGTTTTTTGGAGTCAATGTTACTTATAATAAATATATAATAATAACTGGTAACCTATTTTCATTATTAGTCAGTTTGAGGAGAAGACTGAACTGTTAAATTCTATAGTTTTACGAGTCTAGTCATCTCTCCGTAAAAAGGTCGACAAAAAAGACTTCCATGTAAATCACGGTCGCGGGTTTACTGTTCAGAAAGTCATTGATCGAATAACTTGTCAACAAAGCCCATTTAGCTTTCTTGTCATTACTTTTTTCGTAATAGCTTATAACAGTTAGAAAAAAGTGAGTCTCATGAAATTAGGGCTTCTTTTCCCATCGAACGAAGAAATTAATAATTAAGCATTGAAAAAAAGAGCAAACGAGACGAGAAAAAGTGAAGTTTTGTTTATAATCCAGTTAAAATGATTTCTCCTCTTAAGGCAAAAACGATGAAACGGATGGGAGCAATTGGTTTCTCGATTCATCAACGGATTTAAAACTGTTTAAATTCAATAAATGTTGACAATTTATGATAAGAAATTTTATATTTCAAGAAACTAAGTGCTATTTGAAATGAAGAACAATTGATAATTTCTTAATTAAGTGTGTGATGAAAGTATAATTTTGTCTTATTCTTGTTTTTCGGGGCGAAAATGATATCCTTCTATTTTCAACGAGCAAAACAAGCGAGTTTACTTTGCACTTATAACAAAAAGTATTTTGATATGTATTGAACAATTTACGATTTTCACTTTCAAATTATGACAAGATTTAATATATAAGATGCAAATTATGTTTGTATTAAAAAACGCAGTATCGAAAAAAAGCTGGCCAAGTAATTGTTATTTTAATATGTTTTTAGTTAGGGAAATAACACCCTTCAGCCCTTAAAAGAAAGGTATGACTTTTACTACAAAGAAAAAATTGTCCTTTCAATTTTTTATGTATGAATATTAACAAAAACAAAGATGATAATATTCTACATTAGAGTTGAAAAATACTCACTTCTGTCCCACATTTCAGAATGAAAAGCATTTTTCTTAAGAAAGTGCAAGTTACTCTCAATTTTTTCATTATATTTTATATTCTCAAAACTTTATTTAGTCTTTAAAAAACTTTTAATAAAAAAATATTAAAAAATTAAAATTCTCAATAACTTGATCTTTTCAAAATTAATCGCTTACCTTTCGTAGCGTTTGATACGATGAAAAAGCTTGTTACGCTGGGTGCAACTGTCCTAGTGACGGTAATCCGTATGCTCAATGGTACATGTCCGTTGAAATGAACAAAAGCACTTTTAATTTGTAAAGTAAATGTCACCGGATCAGTGATCGGCCGAACAAACCCAACGAAGAAACAAGGTCAAGGTGGGCCCAATTAAAACAACGACCAATCATTCGGTCGGTCCGTCCGATCATGCAATCGGTCGTTACCGTAATTATTAAAAAAAAAAAACAATTATAACCGAATTTTCGTCGAACAGAATGAATCGCGCGCGAATCGAAACGACTGTGATAATGCGGGCAGAAGATGGGCATATATGTATCAGGTGTGATTCGCTTTCGCGCGCGCTCTCTTTTCTGTGAACGGACTCGGGTCCACCAGACGATGCTGCGCGAATAGTCGGAGGGGCCGCAAAGTCCGAGCTTAAGTAATGGCTATTCGAGTGGGGCCCACTGTTAGACTACGCTTGATAGTAAGCAGGGCCGCACGCACAAGAGTGGGAGTCGGGACCTACCGTCCTGGCTACCACGCGGCGGGCTTCACTTTTGGGTATTCTTAAAGTTCCATCCACGCCACGACTTGACATTATGACATTCTGCTCTTCTGAAGATTTCAAGTGATTAAATAAGTGTCGAAGTGTCATTTTTCAAAAAATCGCTAAAGATTATTGTATTATGAAGTTGTAATATAGCTTGTTAAAGGTGATTAAATAAATAATAAATAAATGTTCATTAGACGTCTATTGAACGTCGATCAGATAAGTAGGTCATCAGGTCAAAGAAACTTTTATATGATATTAGTAGTAAGAGTTGCTTTTGACGTTTGAGAAGATGTTTTAAATGAAATGTTTATTGTGTTTGGATATTTCACTGAGGATAAAAATAAATATTTGGTCTACAATTTCTTCTAATAAAAATATAGTTTAGTATTGAATTTTTTATATTCGTATATGCCGACCAAAAAATCCACCAACTTTTACTATATAATATTAAAAGTTAATAAAGGGAACGTGTTAATGTTTAGTATATTAAATAGAAAACTTTGCCAATTTAAGTACACTTGTAGTAGAGGTCTGCACATGTTTATGATTAAGTTTATAAGAGGAATTCATAGCAAAAGGGGTTTTTGTTATGTATCACTGTAGTTACTATTAACAGTAAGAGATAAATTTGTTGTTTCAGCAAAACTACTTTGCTGCGAAGCAATGATTTTGTCATGCCAAAAACACTATGCATACTACAATTACCGAACCTGCGTTCAATATGATATGATATGAGCTGTCTTGTTTTAGGAATGCCATACATAATGAAAATATTTGGGTTCAAATAGTTGGGTACAAATTTATTATGCAAGAATCTGTAATAGAAATTATATACATGAAATAAGTCAAATTATTAGTATCGAATTTTAATTAATTAAACAAAAATTCAATAACGAATCATAGCGATGACGAATGTTTCATAAAAAGAAATACTTTCAGTTTATGTCAAAAGCTAAGATTTATTATAACATTGTATTTAATTTATTATTAATATTTATTAAGAAATTATATTCTTTTATTATTTAAATAAAACAAATAAACATTTAGTTTACAGTACAACAGATTACAAAAATGTATTTTTTAATGAAAAATAATTAAAATAAGTAGAAATTGATTAAACCAAATCTTATTTTTTATTGCAAAAAATTGGGTACTTAAGTGCCTAAGAAGCTTTTACTTCACCCTTCTTGTCTTCCATGCAGTTCAAAAGTCACCTAAGGGGTCACTCCAGCAACCTGTCATGCCAAGACTTGTTCTAGGTTATTAGATTAACAAATAAGTTGTGAATGAGCAACGACTGGGAAACAGCACTTCATCTCTATGTACTTGAAAATATTTTTCATATTGTTGCCGAATTTAGTTTTAGAATTTACATTGTTTATAACTTTAATTTAATTAATTTATGAAAACTAGTGATGTTTAAAAAGGTTAAAATAAAATATACATAATTATCTTTAGTTTCATTCACTTTTAAATTTTAGATGTTAATTTCTTTTAGATTCTAAACATTGTCAGCAATATCCCTAATATATAAAAAATACTTCTACGTAATCTGAAATTCCAGTATAGTAATGTCAATAGCTGATTCCCCTATGTTGAATTTAATGTTCATTATTATAAAGTTACTATATTAGTGTATATACTTTCGAATAATAATTCTTTGACTGCAAAAAATTGATTTCTTTTCTTTCTGCAGGAAATATTAAATTAATAAAATAACAAATCTGTTGAGGAAATTCATTCGAAAAATTTTTTTCTTGGAATCATTGCAAACATATATACGGAAAAAGTAGATTGTAAAGCTTAACTTCGATTAAATCTTTATAATATAATAAAAATCAATGTTATTTGTATTTCATATTTAATATAAATGTCATTTTTTCAAATGTCAACATTTCACATTTATTATAAATGTTACTTTTCTTTAAATGTATTGTTAATGCCAATATGAGTTAGTATATACGTAATTCAATATCCTGAATTAAGGATATAATACTTATATTTAAATTTTTATTATTCCGTATTCGTTGGTTATAAAATCTGTTTTATAATGAATACAAATGGAATTATCTATTATTACTTTTTTTATACAAATAAATCTTATTGTCGTCACGTGATTAATTTTAAATGTATATAAAGTATTGTTCTTAAGTTTTATTCATCACTTGTGACTTGATTGCGGTGTTAGTTAAAGAGTTATAAGTTATCATTTTTTAAATTAAAATTAAAGTTTGTTTTGTAAGACGGTCACTCTAGTAAAACAAACAAAAATTCCTGTGAGTAAAAAAAATAGTTAAAAAAACTTACTTATTTGTATATAATGATATATATATGTACAAAGTAATTATAGGCAATGAAATAAGTTTACATTGATTTCAAAAATACCATTTAAATTTATTAAATTCAAGTAGTCTCGCAGAATTATAGATATTGTATATTTATAATTTATTTGTTCTCAGATTACTTAAAAAACATTAGATTCATTACTTTTCATTCCCAAAGTACGAAAGTATATGTGTGAAAATATCTAGGCTATAACCCATCTTAGTTTCCATATTTTGCAACGCCGTGCATTTAAAGTTTCCAGTAATTGCACACTTATGAAAGTAGTGTAATATTTTTCAGGACAAATATCTTAAACTTAAAGCAAAGTTTATTCTTCCTTGTAATAGAATTTCCATAATTATATTGTTTGTTTTTCCATATTTAACAATTATAATTGTCTTAATCATTCCATTTCATTCAATACACACGATAAGCAGTAAAATAATTGTAGAAATAGAAAATTGTCTTAAGCATTTAATTTCATTGAAATAATTTAACTTTTTCTTCCCTACTTTTTAAATAAATGATATTCATTTATTTCCGTGAAGCAATAAAAGTAATGTTTAATATATAATAATTGTATTGATAGTTTATTTTAATAATAAAAGCGTAATATTATCAAGATTTATTTATAATCTTTTTATAATAATAGTAATTTATATTTATTGCAATAAAAGTTAAGTAATAAAGTTTACACTTCTTGAATATAAATTTAATATGTAATAAGTTTATATCACAAGAAATTGATTTATTATTGCTACTGAAAAAATTGAAATATATTGTAGTAAAATTATCTTTTTGAAGGATATTTATTTGATTAAATCTATATTATAATAGAGACTACAAAAACGCAACAAATATTTACTTAAAAGAAAATAAGGTAATTTTAATAATGTTCTGTAAAAAAATTACGTTAAATTTCCAATGCAAATTGTTAGATTAATAATTTGTTATTCTCGAAAATTCGATGTTTTTTCATGATTACAACTGTCATGAAATTATTAAACGTTTTATTCGATAATGTTGAAAAAATCGTAAGAAATTTCCGTTGTCTTTTATGTGTACATTATAAGTACAAAGTGTTTTATTTTCGCTATTACTGGTTTCCTGTAATTTCGTAGAATAAATATACAACATTTATTTACTTGATTAATTCATTATAAATTACATTACAAGACATGCACACTTGACGTATGTATCGAAGGTGCCGGTAATTAGCTCATTTTTAATTAAAAGCTGTTTTCTTAGTAGATCCATTCTCAATGACGAATGAAAGATTACACGTTAATACGGAATTATTATGTCAATTACAATAAATTATGTACAACATTGTTATAAGTATACATATGAATTGTCGGTGGAATTCTTTGATAATTTGTTGTTTCTTTGGAAGTACAATACATTTTAATGTTGAATAATTATATTTTAAATGCTGATAAATTAATTATTTTTATTATTTTAATTAACGTGTACTTATTTTAATGTAAATTAAATATTTTATATTAAATCAATAACTCTATATCGAAAACAATGTTTTAAAGTAAAAAACGAACTGTAAAAGGCAAAATATAAAATGTAAAAAGTAAAATGTTAGAATTAAAAAGTAATCTCTTTACTAAATAGCGTGTGCAACATCTGAAGTTGGCTTTAATCTATAGAATCTAAAATCTGTCAAATATATATATGTACACGGAAACGATTTTGGCTTGAAAAACGCACTTGCTATAGTAAGTCTGTTGTATTATAGGTTATGATGCAGCAGTTGTCCTTTTTTGGGGCAGCAGACGCACCAAAACTGCGAAAAAACCCTTTTA
>JABFPJ010000287.1:0-47500 GCA_022817425.1 Gryon sp. ZL-2020 | reverse complement strand
TTCTCAAATTATATTTGTTCAATTGTAAAATATGTCGTCACTTATTGATAATTATGAACAACAGTATGCAGTTTTGACAGCAGATATTACCGCGAAAATATCGCGAATTGCTGTTCTAACGGGAGGTAAGTAAAGTGTCAAAGTTGACTTTATTAGCATTTTAACTGAGTTCACTTAAATGTATTAATCAAGTCCAATTGTTGTCATTAATGTTGCTTTAAATAAACAATTGTTTGAATAATTAGTTTTTTGTTTATATTATTATTCAGAATATATGTTCAATCGTATTTTTTTATTGAAATTATAAAATATATAATCATTTTAAATTAACTTTTTAATTATTATATATTTAATGTAAAGCAATGCAATTTTGATTTATAACAATGATTTTTTTCTAGATGAAAAAAGGGCATTTATTCAAGATGTTGATAGACAGTTGGAAGAAGCGAATGAATTGGTAAATATATATGTATTAAGAAATTAAAATCATATTAATATTATATAAATTGTTAATTATATTAATTTTACATATGTTAATACTGTCTGGATTTTGAACAAAAGTCAATTTTCAAAGCCTTGAAATTATATAGACCTATGAACTGAATCACTAAATTATTAAAACGATTCAATTGACGTCTAATCAAGGTATAATTGCATACACATTTTAATATAAAAAACTTTTCAAGTCAATAAACACAAAATTATCCATCATGACTTAAAGTTTTTATTAATTAACTTGAAGAAAAAGAGCAAAGTTAATGTAATCAATAAATCACAATAGAGAAATATAAATGACATTTCTTTTATTAACAAAGAAATTGTTTGTCAATTTTTTATGATACATTTTAGCAACTGGTTTTCTCTACATTTTATCATTAAGCGTTAAAGTGTTTTTTACACATGTCAATTTAATGATTATTTCAAGATAAGGAGTCAAACAATATTGTCACTTTTATTCATACTGAATTAATCACATGTAATCGATCTTTTTTGTTACATTTTTTCACTTAAACATATACATTGAATGTTATGTAAAATATTATGAATTAACAAAAATGTATTATGCCGAACGTTTTATTATTGTACATTTTTACAATGTATTATAAAATTTACAATAATAATATAATTGCATTTATCATATTTTTTTAATATAGTTGGAACAAATGGAGTTGGAAGTTCGAGGAACTTCTGGTACAGCGAGAGATCGTCTTCGAAGTCGGGTAGAGAGTCACCGAGTGGAATTAAAAAGACTATCTCAAGAATTTCACACAGCACGACAGATAAAGGATGAAACAATTGATATGACTGTGGAAGAACCTTGGGAGCATGGTCTAATGGAAGACCAGAAAAAACGCCTATTAGATACTACTGAAAGAATTGATCGTACTGGAAGAACATTACAAAATGGTTATCGTGTTGTTTTAGAAACTGAAGAAATTGGTGCTCAGGTGCTAAGAGATCTTCACGACCAAAGAGAAACCATACAAAGGACTCGAGGAAGAGTAAGAATGAATTAATTAAATTATTTAATTATTTTGAAGCACTTTATTATAATAATTCAATGTTATATTGGTTTTTATTCAGTCTTATTTCTAATTTTTTGTAAATTAATTTAAAATAACATGCTAAATAATACATATATTAATTGTATTAACATGTTGTGTATATTTTTAGTTAAGAGAAACGGATGCAGATTTGGGTCGAGGCTCGCGTCTATTGTCTGGAATGATTTTCAGAGCACTTCAACAGAGACTAGTCCTTGCTTCAGTAGCTGTTGTACTTATGATTGTAGTCTGTTTTGTAATGTATTTTAGTTTTACATCAAGAAGTTAAATTTGAAATTTAGTGAATTGTAATTTCACTCAAAATATCGTTTCCACTTTTAGCAAGAATTCCAGAATGACGATAATTTATTATCTTTAATATTGCCATTGTTACTGCTACCGTCACTTTGATAACAATAATGTAAAACATAATTTGTGTTATCAAATAAGTGCTACATGCTGAGACAGAAAAGCAACAAAAGAAAATGTATTGTAAAAATGTTCAAGACTTTTTCCACATTGTATGGACAAACGACGCGCTTTTTATTTTTATATTTTAAACTATATATTGTGTATAAATAGAACAAATCATATTAATAGCAAACATGATATAATATTTACGGTATACTGACTGACTTTTTTTTATTTATTGTACAAAAATTGATCGGACATCGTTAGCTTCTTTTAATCGAAGGTTTATGTAACTTAATTATTCCAATAAAAGTATTTAATGAAACGATTGTTCACGAAAGAATATGGTTTAGTATGTTTAATTAATGAAAATTATTTGTTATTTTTTTAATTAATTTACTAGAATGAAATTCATTTAGACATATCAAATACTGGTTATATGTTTGGATTATTTTAAATACTTAGAGATATCAAAATACAGAATTTTATTCAAACTTACATATCAGTTAACATTTTACATTTTATACATAACGAATTGTCAAGTTTATAATTTTGCTTATACATGCCATCAGTAAAAAGATCAGTATAAAATTACATATTTGCGTCATAGCATTTTTGTTGTTAAATTAAAAAGAAATAATTAAACAATTATATTTTGTCGAACTTACGTTAAAAGAAAACAGCTAAGTCTATACAAGTTTGAACAAATTATTTATCGTAACACTTGAATATTTCAATTATAATTTATTTATTTAAAATACTATAAATTTGTTATATTGCAGTAAAAAAAGACCCATTGCTAATTTCGATTAATTTAGATGATGAAAAAATAATACATTTTTATGTTATTCTATATTTCTTTTTCTTATAACGATACTTCTTCATTAAGAAGATTAAACATTTGTTATGATAGAGGATTAATGAAGTATTATATATATAGAATTCCAATACGTTTGTACTGACTAAATTACAAATGATTCATGTTTCAGAAGTTGTTTGTTATCATATGTACAGTGCATATAAGAAATAAATAGACTTGTAAAGCTGATAAATGCAGGTTGAATGAAAATCGAATGTAATATTTGTATTTTATGTTTTTATATTATATATTACAATTAGATTTATTGTTGAATTTGATTATATTAATGTTAATTATGAGTCATGAATTTGAATTATTAAATATTTTTGAGCAGTTATTATTTTGACCAATACGAATAATATAATTCTAATACTTTATGCATATAATTTGAAAAAAGAACCAAAAATGTATTTAAACAAAAAAATGCAAGTATCGCTACTTTTTCTATCCATTTCACTTTGTCCGGTATTTATTGACTTTATCTCTTACTTTTAAATTCCATTATTTGCATTTAAATGTTTATCTGTATTAATTACAAGCCAAAAACTTAAAAAAGGAAAGGGTTAAACAATAAAAGATTCAAATAAAAATGTTTGTTTTAAAATTCTAATTAGAAAAAGTATTCGATCCTAACAATAACACTTTTGTTTCACTTAACAATAAATTATGTATTATTTCATTGCGTCTGGTGTTTCATGTTTTTCTTATTCTTCATCACGTTCATGTTTTTATGCAAAGATATTTTCTTTTCTTTTTCCCCCCTTTTTTTCTTGTTTTCAAATACATATTAAAAGTATATCAAGTAATAGCCGATAGTAAGTGGAAGATCGCGTTTCTCGATAAAAGGCAATTTATGTGATAGTGCCATTATTGCTAAAAAGTATTGATAAAAGTTATTTAAGGCCAGTGCTCAGTCATATCAGTCCAGTTGCTGATACAAATCCTCCAATTGAGGCTTAAAGTAGGCTTTCAGCTGGGGTCGCTTGGTTTTCAGCGTTGGCGTTAAAAGTCCGTTTTGAACCGAAAATGGATCTGGATGAAGATAAACATCTTTTACCTAAATTTGAGAAACAATAGTTGTTAAGAAAATAACATTTTTGAATATTTAACTTTATAAAATTTCTTTACCTATATAACATGAATAACTGACCTGTTCAAAGGATTTAAGTCCAGCTTCTCTTCCCCATGCTAGCATATCTTCAAGAATCACTTTCTTAACTTCAGGATTGGCACATAACACACTCAATGTTCCTGGTATATTATTTTCAAGTGCCCAGCACTTTATAACATCTACGTCAGGCACAACTACTGCAACTACGCAAGATTTAAGTGATTCCCCATAAACGAATACTTGATGCACATACTGACTTCGAATGTATATATTTTCGATTTTTTCAGGAACAATATACTCGCCTTGAGACAATTTGAAAATATGCTTTTTTCTATCAATAATTTTTAATACGCCATTCTGTAACGATTGTTTCAAAAAATTAGTATTTTCAGTAACGGTAATTCAATCGCATATATTTTAATCAAAGAAAAAGAAAGATGTTTACCGGCAACCACATTCCTATATCGCCAGTATGATGCCAGCCTTGTGCATCAATGACTTCTGCGGTTTTTTCGCGATTCTTAAAGTATCCTACAAATACATTTGTGCCTTTGACACAAACTTCGCCTTGATTATTAATTGCCCAGTATTCCATTTCTGGTACATCGACCAATTTTACACAACAGCATGCTACTGGAGGACCTACATGTTCTGGCACATGATCACCCTGCAATTTTATTATTTCTTTATTATTATTATACAAATACAAATTTCCTTTATATTTATATTATATTATATTATAATTTAAATTATATACATTAAATATTTATGTTGTAATTTAAAATAATGATTAATACATGTTTATACTTTGAATTAATTAAAACTGAAATAAAACTAATAAATTGTACAAACTTTAGTGCGTAAAAAATTAGTTACACAACTGAGTGTCATACAAAGTAACTAAATTCTATAAAAAGAATAACAAATGCAACAAACAATATTTAAATAACACTCAATATTGTTTTATTATCATTATAATATTTCATTATTAAATATGTTCATTTTATATTTAGCACACTGAAAATATGTGCAAATAAAGTGATATATTAAAGAAATAAAAATATTAGTTTAAGTTATTTTGATTTATCAATAATCTCAATATTTGTATAAATTTTAATAAAGAAGTCTGAATTTGATTTCACTATATGACAAAGTTAATTGGATTTAATATTATTTTGTACATGTTTAGAATAGAAGTGATATTTAATATAAATATGTAACAACAAAAGCACATTTAGTTCCTTTTATAAATTATATTGTTCTTTAGCGTCTTTTCAAATACAAAAATAGAAACCACGTGGGACACTTAGTTCTTAGTCAGCTTTAACCAATTAAAGCAGCGCATGTTATGTCGAAAACTTTGATCTTAATTACATGACTTTTTCTAAAAAATGTAATTTTTGGCAAAATAACAAAACATTTGTTATCATTTTTTTCTTAATGAAATGGAAATTCTCCTCAATTACTATATCTTTTACACAATATATTTAAAAATTATTTTGCAAAATTTTCTAGTTGCAAATTAAAACAGTAATTTTTTCCATAGAATTTTGATACAAGATTTTTATTTTACAATGAAGAATAACGCTGTTTTCTCAACATTTTATTTTTTTTTTTCTATACTTTCAATATTAATTAATTGGAATAAATATTGATGAATCAAATATTAATAGAATTAATTAATGCATTTATGGATTGACATGTTAAACTTCAGTAAGTAATATGGCAAGTTTGGAGTTTCAAAGATAAATATATAAATGTCATTTTGGCCGTTATCCAAAATAAAGAAAATATAGTCATTAGTTAAAATTGAAATCATTTTAAGAAATGATCTTACGCATTTTGAAAGAAAATATTTACACACTAAATATCGTAATTCATAATAACGTTTAATAAAGTTGTGAATTAAATTAAATGGAATTTAAATTCTTCAAGTACGAGTTTTGAAATAGACAAATATAAATATTTTTCCGATATATTCTGATATATATTTTTTTTCATTGAAAATAATAATTACAATTTAATATGGTCCATCTGAATGTACATTTATCAAGAATTTTGAATTAATTCTATTCTTTCGATTTTATTCGATGATTCAGACTAATTCAAAGTGTTATTATATATATAAAAGTTCAGAGGCTTGTATAAATTTTCAATTTAAATTTCATCATACTAATTAGTTGTCTATTAAAGAAAGTATAGTTCTTAAGATTAATGTGACAAATATTAATCAAAGATGGTAGTTTAATTTACTAGAATTTTATTACAGTGTTTTATGATTTAAATCGATAGAATAATTACCCAGTAGAAAAATTATTATAAAATAAAATATTCTTGTGATTCTATAAATAATTATGTAAAACTTTTAAATTGTTTATAAATTTACCTGAACGGTTAACGTAATGGGTGCACAGCATTCAGTTTGACCATATCCTTCCACTATGAGACAGCCAAGAGTACACCTGGCAAATGTGAGAACACTACCGGCTAGTGGTGCTGAACCGACCACCATTAATCTTAATCTTCCTCCAACATTATCTTGAATTTTTTTAAACACTAACTTATCCCACATACTGTTCCTTCTGATTATACTTTTTTTAATTTCACTTTCTTTAGCTCGAAGTGCCATGTTAAACAGCATTCTCTTTAAAAACGAATGCTGAATTTCCGATTGAACCTAAAAATAATGATTCATATATAATTATTTGTATGAAAAAAAAAATTAATAAGACAGAAAGTCATTCATAGTTGTTTGTTTTTTTCTTATTTTCTCATTACATGAAATCGCTGTTTTTGGCATTTTTGCAAGTATTGCAAAATACTCAAAATCACGTAACGCACAGTAAATCATGAAATTGATGGTCCTAAAACAATTATTCATTCTCGAAAAAAGTGATGATAGATTAGTTGTCATATCGTGATTTTTATGTCAATACTAGAAAAAGCTGACAACTACATGTTAAATACATTTTTCTAGTTCAGAAAGTAGGAAAAAAATATTATAAGATATGTTGTTGAATCCTATAAATCATTGTATTTTTATGTTTGACTTTATGTCTTATTTTCTTGGAGACATGATGCTGAAATGTGCAAAGTTTTATTTTTAGTACAATTTTGTATTATCGTTTTTATGTTTGAAATACATTTGAAGTGTTTGGTGTTTAAATTATCAATTTGACAAAAGGAATTTGCATGGATGTATTCTGAGTTTTTGCGCAAAATTTGCGTATTATTTATTGTTCCACTTCTTTATAAATAACGCATGAGAAATTCCATAGTGGAACTGACCTACGCACTAGATAAAATTATTTTAACGTTTTTATAAATATACTTCAACAGTTATTTTTCGTATTCGTTGAAACTTTAAACTTCGTCAAATGAACTACAATTTGTAATTAACATGAGTAGATTTTCATTTTATTTGTTCGTTCAGTCTATATTTATTTTTAACTTCACGCATTGCTTCTGATTGGAAATGTTGTTAAATTTAGCTGAATAGCAGCATCTTCCGGTTAATATTACCTAATCTTGATTAATTCATTCTAATAGATTCACACTTTCTTCGCACAATTTTAATATGAATTAAGGATTTCAAATGACCACAAATTTTATTTCAATTACTAAATCATCTTTGAATAATATAAATCTTCTACGATACCTTATCATAAAGTCGATTAAGTAATCTTGGAACTGCTGGCATGACTGTGGGCCTTAAAGCCTTCATATCCTCTGACAATTTTTTAATATCTCCGCTATAGAAACCCACAGCACCGCCAACCATGTACAGGCCATTTTCACAGCATCTTTCTAACATATGAGCAAGTGGCAAAAAGCTTATCATAACGTCTTGCGCCCGAGGTTTGTGATCTCCAAGTTGCAAAATAACCGCACAAACGCCTGCCATTACATTCTCATGGGTCAACATCACACCTTTTGGATTGCCCGTTGTCCCGGAAGTGTAACATATTGTACAAAGATCAATGGGTCTTGGTGGCATTTCCGGATGATTCTTTTGTGCTCCCAATTTTTCAACATCGTCGAACCTTATAAGTTCAATTCCACGGTTCTTCGCTCTTTGAATCGTCGCGGGTTTTGTTTCTTTGATAACAACTAATTTACGTAAGCACCTATAAAATAAAATTTATTTCAGAAAAATATATTCATTATTGTTGAATTTTACTTTGATCAGTAAAAAAAATGAAAATTACCTTGGTGCTTTATCTAGAATTGCGTTACATTTTACGTCGTCCTCGACAACAACCAAAAAGATTTCGGCCTGATTGATAATGTAGGCACAGGCATCTGGACCTAGGGTGTCGTATAAAGGAACTACTACGAGAGAGTATGTGTAACATGCTTGCTCTGTCAAAATCCATTCTGGACAGTTTTGACTGTAGAGTCCTATGAAGGTTTGTGGTCCTGGTGTCAAGCCGCAGGATATCAGACCTGAGCCGAAATTTTTCGCTCTGAGAAGTGTTTCGTTATAATGAAGCCACTGATAGGGTTTGTTGGGTCCGTCTCTCCATCCAAGACATTTCCCGTTATCTGTTAAAAATTGTACATATTTTATTTAATTGTATCATATTATAATAATTAAATTTCATTTTATATGTGGACATTGTTTTACTTTTCATTCAATAAATAAACGAATGGAATAAATGACTGAGAATTATTTTTGAATGTTCATTAATTAAGAGAATAATTCTTCAATTTAACACGTCAATAGATATAATTGATTAGCTGCTTTTGAAATAGCTGACGTAAATATCACAATTTACAGTCGTCATAATTAAATATTTTCAAATCAATTTGATGTTTAATATCGTAACATTAATGAAGTTCAAACTGTCCTTCCGACGCAACACTTCCTATAATTTTATTTTCGTTACAAATTAATGCTAAATATTTCTGCTATAATAAACTTTTTCATAATTAGGAATTTGATCTTCTCTGTGTTATAATAATGCACCATTAATTAATATACGCAAATGATGTTAAAACATGTCACTTGCATAACATAGATATGACATTTTTTTTAATTTTAACAAAATAAAAATGGTAGATTTTTTGATTTTGAATAAAGTTTGGTCTTGAACCACCTTATATAAGAGATGTTTTTATGATTCATTAATTTAAAACATAAATAAGTAATTTAAGTTGAAGCATTGAATTAATAGAATTATTTCAAAATTTATGATGCCATTGGAATCAACGGCAGATAAATCGTCTCATTAACCATTCAATTTTGTATCAATTTATTTTTCTTTCTGGATCATCAAAATAATAATAAAAAACAATAATAAATTTAAATTTGAAGCACACAAGCATTGCCCATTATAAATCTAAACGATCTTTGTTTATTTGAACGATTAATGATGGGCTGCAAAAGAAGTTTCATTAAACTTTATGCAATTATGACTTAATCGAAAGCAAACAGTTGGAAGAGTTGCAAATGATAAATAGTAGCGTGTGCAAGGAGGTTTCATTTTGACGTTTGAAGTGCAAGTTTATTTTTGGTATTCTTAATGGGTGACGTATGGCACATGGCACGACAGTTACGAAGAAAAAAAATGAAATGTGTGTGTTTTTTAATATATATTTTTTATATTTGTATTTAGAATTTTTGCAGAAGACTGGATCATGTTTCGGTCAGAAATTTGAACTGTCTTTACGGTGATATAAAACATTCGTGCCATTGTCGACAAGAGAGTGCAGGTACCATTAATGCATTCATGCAGCGTGAATCAAGTTCCGCAAGCATAATATTTATAGTCATGGCAATGAAGAACAAAGTCACGACGATGTTACCTTACTCTTCAACTTGACAATATGCTGAATGATTAAGTTCATTAAATTTTATTAATATAACAAGCACATTTTTGGATTTAGGTTTTAGGGCTTTGACGTTCAATTTTTAGGAATACGTTTTATCTGAGTACAAATGAGAAATGCAAAAATTGAAAAAAATGAAAACAAAAAAAAATTGAGCGCAATTTAAAGATTTTTGTGAAAAATTAAATTCCTTCTTTTGAGTTTAATTAAATCCAATAATTCGTATCTTTTCCGTATCTAAAAATTAATCAATCGAATGTTTATATACTACATATATATAACTTGAAAGCAATTCAAAAACAATGCGAGATGTTAATCACGAAATTAAATAATTTATTAATTACTTAATTGACGAAAACTGCCAAGTGTAATTGTAAAATAAAACAGAGAATAGAATTGACAAAGTTGATTTTATCATGTGAAAACGAAATTAATATATCATCAATTGCATTTCTTGCCAAATACTAAAATTGATTTTTATATTCATAGTCTCAAACCAGAACTTTTATTGCTTTTATCAGTTCAGTTTATGACTTACATACAATATTCATAACATTTTAGTATGTAAAAAAGGTCAGAGTTCTTTAAAGGAATTTAAGTATTATTCATGCTCTTATTAATGAAGAATGTACATTATATCTAAATCTGATCGCACTGTTGAAAATAATCAACTACAATATTTGTAAAATAATCAGAAAAATTAAATTTCAACTGATTTCCATAAATATCCAATCAACAATTTAAAACTATCTCCAATAAATCATTGTCATTTAAAATAAATTTCCAATTAAAAGTGTATTTTATTATAAATTCCAAATGTCAGAACATGCAACTTTCTCGCTAATCTACTTGTTGAATGAATCATCGCGACAAATTGTTGAAACTACAAAAGACGTATTCCAACGCAGCAGTGTTAATCTTGCTTAATCCCAAATCTTAATTCCCTTCACCAATCAGCTGTCAAGAATCTTCATCAAGTCATCATCATCATCAACACGAAATAATCAATATTTACCGACAGCTTAATGAAAACATGTGTTCAAGTGGTATCACTAAAGCATGTCGAATATGTTTATTACATGATGCAACCGAGATCCGATTTATATTTAGTTCGCAAAGAAGCGCGGAATTCCGCCAAAATGGCGAGCAAAGGACACCACCGTTGTTGGATCACTTCTTTGACAAAAGTGTGCATCATTCATTATACCGATGTTTTATTTTCAAATCGTCAACACTCATTTCTTCAACTTACTTGATTCCTTGGCTCCTCTGCGAAATCCGTCGTATAGCGTTCTTGTATCCTCGTGGATGTAACTGATGAATTTGCCCTGTTTGCTCTCTTTGTAGAACTTGGACACTCGTATGAGTTCGGCACCCTGCAAAATGTCGCGATTCATCAAACACGCGTAATCTATCAAACATTGTACCTTACGTAACCAATCACCGAGAGCAAATACTAATTATAGCACCGTAGCACTATAGTGACCAAGAAAAATACGTCAAAAACTTTGAGATGCTCTTGATATATGCTATCGACGCATTTTATCAACACTTTTCATCACAGTCGTATGATTTATTCGGTTAAAAAATTGGATCAGGTCAACGCATTACATCTTTTTTGATGATGTTATTGTATTAATGACAATATTTGATTTATTCAATAATTTGATTTTCTTTAATTCAACGTCTAATAAATGGTTTAATAAATTACTTTCCTTTGATTTTAGTTTTATTTAATTTCTTAATTAAAATTAATTTAACATAAACTTATATACCTGAATAACTTTGAGTAAATCTAACTTTTTTTTAATTGTTTACAAGACATTTTTGCGTTAAATTAGCTGAATTAAATAGACAAGGTATACATCGAATTGAATTTTGCAGTGAATATCTTGAAATTTCATGTTAAATCATGCGCAACTGATTAATTCAGTTCTTATAACTGACAAGATTTTCCTCAGTGATGATTTCGTTTGAAACATCGTAAGATCCATCAATTAGTTGGCAAACTCAATTGATTGCACAATTTCAAATGACGTTGAATCAGAAGAAGAAGAAGATGAAAATAAAGAGGTGGAAGAAGAAGAAAAATAATATCGCCACCTTGACCGTATCCGACTGGTCGCTGAGGTCTATGGGCACGCGAATCGGCTCGTGGAAGAAGCACCCCGGCATGTCGGATGCTTCTTCTCGCAAGTGATAATTGGCTCAGTCGCGTACTCGGGTAAACTTTCACACTGCCAAAAAAGTAGCAATAAATCAAGAAAAAAAGGAATTTTTCCAAATTTCAACCGTTTTTTTTTGTTTGCACGATATCAAACTGAATTGACAACGACGACAATAATTGTATCGCACCTCGACGCTGACTGGGACCGACCGATGAATTTCTAAACTAAATCACTTGCAACGCGGATGAGAGCTCTTGGCTAAGGCTCGGGGCTTTGTCACGAGGGATTCTCGTTGCGCGGACACGCGCGCAACTCATCCTCGAGACGGTTCCTCGGATTTAAATATAGTAACGCATCTTGGCGCGTTGGCCTTTCGCCAAGATGCGTATTCTAGTAAACACAAGCGCTGATGAAGAATCAACAGACGCTAGTTTGTTGATGCAGCAGCAGGCATCACCCACATGACTGCGGCAAATTTGCAAATTCGTGACACTCGACGTGAGAGCAATAAGTCAAGAAGTGAATCCGTTGACGTAGGTCGTAGAACCTTTTTTGATCTTTTTTTTCTTTTCTTTTTTGAAATGTATCATACATCATTGCATTAAGTATTGTTCCATTTAAAAAAGTGCAACAGTGATCTTTAAAAAAAATCATTTTATTTTTGATTGAATAAACATTGTCAACATTGCTAAATGTCATCATTGATTTTTGTAAAAAAAAGAAAACAATTCATTTTTCATGAATCAATGATAAACTGAAATGAAAAAGGAAAACTGCTCTTACCGGAAGTAATCGTGATTGAGCATCAAGAGGCATCAAAGGTGTTTCTGGAGTTGGTCTTGTAATGTAATAAGCAGCTACTCCAGTTAGAACAAGACCAGCCGCTCCTCCCCAATATGGAAGATACTCGTCAAAATTATGCTGCAACACTTATAGAAAATTGTATAAACTAAAACAGATTATTCGATGAAATAAGAATAACGATTTAGAGAAAAGTATACATACTATCTCGAATAACGGATGAAAAGTATGCTGCATATTGAAGTACCACTATAGCATTTCAAAAGAAAATAAAAATATCTTTTTAATTATGGTAATTATATTTGATATAAATAAGTTCTACTTTAAAATTTTTATGAAAACTACATTTAATTAAATTTTTTGAATAAAAGATGTATGTATATGTAATTTGTAACTTTAATTAAAAGAAATAATGGAATAAAAAGAAAATCAAAGTTTCTGTTTCTTGTATACAATATTTTCAAAGTGTATCATTTATGTTATCCAATTGCATAATTTGTATACACTGAGAGTCATTTGACATGAATTTTTACTACAAGTAATACCAATCTTGGGACGTTACAGAAAAAGAACAAATTTTACTATGAAACATAGTAAAATTAGATATTGAAATCGTATTTTTTAAGAGTATTTACAGCAAATATCGCGACATTTATGCCTAATTTTACTATGTTTTATAGTACAATTTGTTTTTTTTTCCTTTACGTCCTAAGAATGGCATGACACATAGTAATAAATTATGTTAAATGCACTAAAAATCCCTATCATAAGTCTCTGAGTGTACAACTTTTGTGTACAAAAATTGTTCCGTATTCTTGCGTACCCAAAAATCAATGAAACTGAACTGGATGTTGAATTAATCACAAAAATGTTTACAAGATGAAGCTACCGTAAACTGTAACACATATTCGTATGGATTTTTTGCACTTATAAGCATCGATGCGCCATTCCATTATGTAATCGTTATGTTTTCCTAACATGCTCTATTTAATATTGTGTATTTCGTTTGAATATGTGCATTTAAAATTTTGCAAATGTTGTTTTCCTGAGAACACTTTTTATTATTTATTACCTTACTTTTATATATATATATATTTTTTATTTATTTAAATTCAAATAAGATAATGTATAATAACTTGATAAAATTGTAAACCATGGCTTCTAGCTTTATTCCTTGATTTAATACATTTTATAAAGAAGACATACAATACCCAGTAAACAACTTTTTATGAGTGTTTTTACATTCACAATCAAAGTTTCAATAGATGCAAACTGAGGGCATATTTAAAGTTCATTTAGTTAATTATTTCATTACAACACATATTAACATTTACGGTGCATTAATATTTTAAACAATATAAATATGTTTCATCTTGTTTCCCGTTTTTTAATTATAAATATATTTTTTCCCAATTTTTTTATTCTATATTATTATTGTTTATTTTTATATTACATATTTAATAATTTGTGAGTTTTTGAAAGAGCGCTGTAGACGCAATAAGTGCAAAATCTTTTTATACTACATTGCATGAAATACAACACGTTTTGAGTCAATGAAATCTTAGAAGTGTTTCTTGGGTATAAAGATCTCGGTACAATTCGGTTAACCCATTCGTAAATAAAAGGTTCAGTAACACATAGTACAAAGAGAAATAAATGTACTGAAAAATACAACTACAATAAGGGTACAATTTTTAAACAAAATTATTTTGCAAATAAATAAGAAAAAACATTCATCTATTTTATATTGGATGATATAAAATTCGTTATTTTTGCAATATTTGTTAAGTATAATTTTATACATATATTTTAATAATAACAGCAATTATAATTTTCGAATAATTCAACTACACTCAGAAACATTTGCTATGGATTTTTCTACAAAAAATACCAGTTATAAAATGTAAAAAAAATAAAAATATTAAAATTAGATGTAAAAGTATTATTTCTCAAAAGTATTTACATTAAACATTTCTTGATTTCTTATCTAATTTTACTATTTCACATGAAAATGTGATTGTTTTCCTTTACATTCCATAATTGGTATTTTTTGCAGTAACAATGCATATCTAATGTCTGTGAGTGTATGTAAAAACTTAACAAAGAAGACAGTATAGTGTCTTGCTGTATTAATTCATCCAATTAATATTTATTCAGAGTCAAATAAATTATTATCTATGTTGAGGTCAATAACTGAACCCATAATTCACGTTCAAAAACAATCTCCCACTTATAACGCAATACATTAAGGCAAATAAAAAGTTGGTCGAATATAAATGATAAATAATTGTTAAAATTCAATGAAAATTGCTGAAAAAAATAGTTCAATATAATAATTGTTTAAATAAATTTAAGAATAATATCTGATGATAAACATGAAAACAATTAACTAATTATTTGAACTAATGTCACTATTATCACTGTTAATACTACGACGAAATGTAACAAAAATGAATAATCATTAAAAGTGACAGAATTTACAATAACGAATCGTAAAAACGAAATATACAAAAAATTGATTTATGACACGAGACTTGTTAGTCTAGCACTGAGAATAATTCCTTCTAATGATTTCTCACTCATAAGAACAAAGTGCCACGTTGAATTAATCACATTTTGCACAATGATTTATACAAAAAATGTCCAAAACACCGACTGTTGAAACCTTATTACTCACTGTCGAAAACCTCGTGTGTTGCGTGACTATGTGTCCGATTTATGATTCTTACGTGAGATTACATATAGATATAACTTGTTCTTGTTATTGTAATTTAAGGCGCGTTAAGGACGGATATGAATGCACTTGCTGCTAGAAAGAAACGCCGGTCAAGATTGTACCATGACAACCAGTGTCTTTGCTGCCCGCTGCAGATTTGGTGTTCTTACTGCTGCAACAGCAGCAATACGTATAGTATGACGTCACTATGCGTCAAATCGATGCCCGGGTACTACCACTTGCGTCTTGGTTTTTGAACTTTAAATCACAGCATATGAAACTCAATCCCTTTTTTATCGCGGTTTTATTACAATAGAAATTAAAAAAAAATAAAAAATTAGTTTTTTATTTACAAAAAGTACATAATTATATGTTAATTTTAATATTTTTATTTTATTTTTTATTTTTAATAAATTAATTCACTTTTTCCTTTTTTAATAAACATTTCACAAAAATAATACTTTTACTAACGTCGAATAAGACCATAAGCATTGTAGAATTTAGCTAATTTTTTTTCTGACAGTGCAGTTTTACTACTTATTTATGACTTTACTCATTGTAATTATTAGTATGTAATTAGCGTGCAAAAGTTGCCATATTAAGTCATTTTGTAATTCTTATCAACATTGTTTTTACTTCATATTTACTTCAACAGTATATTATTATACATTTGTTATTATCATTTTTTAAATGCACTGTAAGTGAATAATTCTAATATTCACATTTGAACATTCATTTTCACGAAAATAATTAATTTGAAATGAAATTTCCTAAATTAACTTCCAAAGGAAGAGTTCTCTGTGCACAGATAAGCCTAAGTGGCCAGTAGCAGATGCGCACAGTAGTCACTGCTGGTGTCATAGATACAAGGTACATCGGGTTCGATCAAGTGCTGGCGGGTGGCAGCTAAAGAACTTTTCAGCGGCAATTTTGAACAAGGTTTTCGATTGGCGGTTATTTGAGGCTGAATCTCAGGATGTTGCACACTAGAATTCAAGTCGCCAGTCGAATTTTCGTTTTCATAGAAGAAGAAGCTCAGTTACAAATCGAAACAAAATGACTCTTTATTATCATTATCCCTTACTCTTCATCTGTGGAACATTTAGTTTGATCTGTTTATGGAAAATTGGCTTCCTCGAAACGTCAAATTTAATTTCCAAAACATCCATTCAAGTAGATTTATCCATTCCCACAGCATCAATCATCATCCAACCCGGACCCTTTAATAAAACAACAAAAAAACATCACAAAAAGTACCACAATTCTGTATCAAGGTATATGTTACAATTGTATCATCGTCGTCCAGATGCCGATATAGTTCGTGCACTTCAACCGTTGCATATATCTCAGCCACTGTGGAATGGCGGCAGGATCGTTGAATACTTGATTCCTTCGTCAAAGTCCGGCGAGACATTAGAAGTGGCTGAATTGTTGGCAACAGTTGGTATGATTCTACGAGTGAGTTCAATTAATGAGAAAAATCAGACGAAAGTACAAAAGTGTCGTCGCGATGACACTTGGAGAGCCTTTGACATTACGAAAGCCGTTCAAAGTAGAGCAAGTGATCTGGTGAGATTAATCGTTTGGGGAAGAATTCAGTATATGAAACAGAAGGATGTTCCAATATTGTTGCTGAATTACAGCAAACCAAAGAGTCGACGAATTCGATCAATAATTATGGACGATGAATCGGAGGATAGAATTTCGTGGGAAGAGGATGGTACAAGACGACGGAGAAAAAACTCTTGCAGAAGAAGACCACTTTATGTCGATTTTGCATTGATATCTTATGACGAGTGGATTGTTGCGCCGCCAGGTTATGAAGCTTATCAGTGTACCGGCAAGTGCTTTTATCCTTTGGGCGATCACTTAAGTCCGACGAAACACGCGATTGTACAGACTTTAGTACACGGTGCACTGCAGGGTGCCGATGGATACAATGGAAAGACCGTTGGAAGAGCCTGTTGTGTACCCACGAGACTTGCGCCAACTAGTTTGCTTTATCTGGACGCAACTGGTACATTGACTTATCAATATGGATATGAGGATATGGTGGTAACTGAATGCGGATGTCGATAAACTTTTGACATTGTATTCAATGCTGGTGAATAATTGTGAAAATAAAGTCATTTGAACTCAACTAAAATGATCTTTTTCTTTGATTAATGAAATAACTTTTGCTTACAAATCAAAATAGTTTTATTCTAAAATCACACCCACAAAGGTGTCGTATAAAATGCAGATATTTGTATATATATACATATGCATTCGCACGATATGTATAACACATCATCATAAAGATTTATTTATAATAGTCTTATCGTTATCTACAACGGGTAGCCTCTCCACTCTACATGTACAGTACAAAAATACGCATTTACGCATACACGCACAAATTCCACGTAAACCATTTTAAAGGCACTTTCATTGCATTGCACTTTTATCTTCAGCTTTGTTTATGTACACACAAACACACTCAATTATCATTTTATGCATTAACTAAAAACTTTGGAGCACATTTCATTGTTTTTACGATTAAGATAGTAAGACTTTGAAGGCGCGATCCAACGAGATCTCCTTGTTTTCCTGAGTCGGTGTCTGCTGCCAGGTATTCTTTCGATTTTGTAAATGTGATATCGAACGACTGTCTCCGGTTGGCTCAGACGCATGCAAAGTGACACAGGACCGGAAAAGTCCACGTCAGTCGAGAGTTTCAACTTCGGCTCTAAAGTTAGTGAAAATTCAGCATTACTTTGCACAAACGTCGTTCGTACTTTTGTGTTTCCCTGAATGGCAATTCCAGCGCTCATGTCAACGAGTGATTCAGCATTTCGTGACCATAAACTGAACTGAACTTTGCCCGACAGATCAAAGCTCATGGCACCATCGACGTCTATCTCCGCGACAAATCCCGAACTTAGTGGAATGTACTGCTTGTATCGGTGGAGATTCATGATTGCCTGAAAAGCTGGTGTTCTTTCAGAAGCAGTGCCAGACCACACGCGACCCATCAGTTCTCGTTGTCCGGAAAAGAAGACAAAAGGTCTAACATCAACTCCCAATAGAGATATCTCCATTCCTGCTGTAGCAACGTCATCCTCATCGGGAAGGTTTTCCTCCTGGTCTGACGAAGAGACCAAACTTCCCAGTCCTCCCGCGAAAAGTCCAAGAGAAAAAAGAGCATACTTGTGCTCCTTTGTCTCAACAACTACGTTTACGATGCCGCGCTTCAGAAGACCAGCATTCACTTCCTGTACCGTCACCAAAGTACCATTCATACCTTGAGATTTCATACAATCTCTGGTAAACGCTGTACTTAAACCTTTCTGAGCCATGATGTCGTAGTTATAAACAATGTCAGCTTCCAAGGTCATCGCCTCTTCTAATTTCCGCGCAAACTCGGCATTTATCGCGGCTATTTGCTTCATCCGTTGGGTCACGTATTTACGAACTTCAAACATTAAATCTCGACTAGCTAAGTAAACAAGGAATCCACGAAGATCGTCCACACTTGGATCGTTTTCTAAAATTATATCCGCCGCGATTGTACGAACGGTGCTGTCCTTTTTCTGTCCTCCTTCAATCTGATAGAACGTCCTTATCGCAGCAGTTTTGATTTCTTTGGTTATATATTCTTGCGGCAGTGCAGCCAGTGCTTTCCAAGCAACGATGCTGGTTGATTTGGCACTCTTGAGAGCATAACTTAGCAAAGTAGGAATCGCGGCCTTACTTCGAAGATTCTTTAGTGCTCTGAGGAACTTTAATTTGCACTCTTCACCCGTGCAACTGTCTAAACCTATTTCTAAACTCACGCGAGCCTTTTCCATCATAACTGAACAGCCATATTGTTTGGCCATCGCGGCGGCGGTTAAGGCAATGGTTTCAGCAACTTTGTCATTTTGTATTGTCTCCTCGGATCTGTGCAGGATGTCTTTGGCAATATCGGGATATGGAGAAGGCGCGAAAGACAAAGCCCAAAGATATCGCTCGGTGGCGTCGCCAAATTGGTCCTGACGTAATGCCTTCATGGCAGCTTGATGTGCTATTGGTGTCGACACAGCCCCAAGTACGTCGTATAGCTGATGCCTTAAGGTACGATATTTGGCGTTTTTCAAGATTTTGGCTAATTCCTCAACAGAAGCCTCGCGAATGAATGGTATCAGCTTCAAAAATGCTGTTGCAGATTTGATGGTTCCTAACGCAGAACTCTCTAAGGCTTCACGATTTTCATCCAGTACTTTGTCAAGCTGTGAAATAAATATTGTAATTAGAATATATCACTAAAATATGCATATTTGAAAGTTAACAGAAAAAAATTGGGGAATCTAAAATTCGGGTATCAAAATTTGAATACGTGAGAGTAGTCCGAAGATACTCGGAAATACACAATTTATTGTGTATATCGGTATATACTCGGAAACACACAAATACTTCTAATTCTAAAAATATGACTAAGAACCGATAATCACATGAAACATACTTAATTTATACGTTTCATTTTATTATACACCGGCAAAAAAAATGTACTTATACCAACAAAATTCATCATTGAACTGATAGTCACAACTCAATGTAAAGCATATAATATTAGGTTAAGTATGCCGTGAAAGTAGTTTTAAAAACATTAGAACAACAAGATTCATTTTTAAATCTATATCGCACCATGGTTAATTCAAATATGAGACG
This sequence comes from Gryon sp. ZL-2020, assembly GCA_022817425.1. Lineage (NCBI taxonomy): Eukaryota > Metazoa > Arthropoda > Insecta > Hymenoptera > Scelionidae > Gryon > Gryon sp. ZL-2020. The sequence goes on along the minus strand of JABFPJ010000287.1, from coordinate 27,372 downwards.
TCTAATATGTGTAAAACATAGATTGAAAACTTTTGAAACAATAACGAAACACTTATAACCTCAATAATGTCATTCAAATTTTGGTTCTATTATATTGGTATAATTGATTTAATATGAAAGTACGGTTAGAATGAAAACTTTCGGTTTATATTGACATTTTGTTGGTTTGATGGTATTTTTTTCCCCGGTGTAAATATATCAATTTAACTCTCAAACTTAAGACAGTATACCGGTGACAGTTATACATATACTACTAAAATAGGTATAAACTCCTGTATTCTTTTTCCAGCTAATGAAATTATTTTAATGAACAGATAATGTGTAAGTATATAATCATTTAAAAAACTTATTCATATAAGAATGAGAAAACAATAATTATTCTAATTCAAATGATTTTTTTGTACACAAATTAAAAAGTATATTTTTACTTTATTATATAAAGTATATTTTCATTATTTTTTTTATCATTTAAGTAATCACGTATACATACAAAATATTTATTTGATTATTAATTAAATGACATTTTATTAATAAAAAATTAATTTTAATTTTATTTATAGATTTCGAGGTTACACAGTTCTGTCAAATTCTTTTTATTCATGTATTACAAGTTTTATTTTTCTTTTATTTATATATGTTATAAATTTTTTGTTATACATTCTTTTTATTTCCTAATTATACATATTATTTTTATTTATAGTAAATTAACATTTTGCATTTTATTTTTCGTGTTCTCATTTGGTTACTTAATTATTATTTGTATGTTTTAAGTTCTTTGTGATTGACGTTGACACTATACTCAAATGAATTGATATGATAATATTTTTGCATTGGGAAAACATATACATTTTGTAAGAATATTTACTCCAAAATAATTGTATTCCTATCGTAAGTATACGATAATGCTTGTATACACTTTGGATATCCAGTATACCTACATTGCTAGGTAGAATTATTACTGTGCCTCCAAAATTTTTTTTAAGTGTGATAAGCATTGAAAATCATTGATGAATAATAATGCGCTTTAAACTTTATCAAAAAATAACAAACATTCTTTTAATGTATCTAAATTTTTAACACATTTTGCAATAAATACGTATCACATCTAAATCTCAAATTAGCTATGAATTTAGACTGGATAATATCTAAAATAAATGATTTTAAAGGTTCCAATTTTTTCAACAGTATTCAGTAGTAATAGCAGTATAATTTTGCGATAAATATAAGCAATTTTATCTTCTTTGAATATCTAAGTTTAACGATATTCATTTTTGCACTACACAAAAATATGTTAAATCTATCAAAAATTCCTCCAATCTAACAATACTTTTATGAATATATAGAGACGCCGAATTGAGTATAACCGCATTGATTATGCATAGACGTGAACCTGGATAATATACTCGATAATCTGTCGATTTTAGTCAAGTCTAATATACTGTAATGCAAATGTTGAAAATGTGCCATTTCTTTGACGTTACTTCAGTATAATTTTACATTCACATATGTGCATTTTTGCATACACAATTTTATTTCAGTGACTATAGATACAATTCCCTATCATATAAAATAAGTTTTTCCTTTAAATCCTTTTTTAGTCGTCCTGAAATATTTCACTGATAAGAAGCATTATGTGATGACGAATATATACAAATATTCATTCGCATTTCAAATTGAGCGAATATAAGATGTTTTAATGCAATGATTGCATCGGTCGTTAGAATGGCATCTTTAAAGCGCGCATCAAACAAAAATTCTGTTGAATATTCTTTTAACATTGATGACTATTTCATGGAATCAAAATTGCTTTTGTGCAAAATCTCTCGATATTTTTAGTCGCCCATTTTTTTCAATATGAGTCGTAAAAGAACCAGGTTTGTGGCAGACTAGTGTGCAAAGGATCTTAGATTTGACCTCGTTAAATGTGACTGGCTCTGAGGGTGAATTCACCCTCAGAGCCAGTGGTTATTTTATTCTATCATTTTTTTCTTATCCCAACAGAAAAAAAAGTATTTAAGATTTTAGGTTTGAATTGCAATGATGCGGTCTGGAAACACATCTATATATTTAGAAAATAATAGAAAAATGGATTTTTATATTAAATGACAATCTTTTTCACTGTATAAATTCCAGGTATTCTTATTTTTACAGCAGCAAATTTTTATTTTATACAGCGTTGTAACAAAAAAAATCTATTTTATGAAGAAAAAGTATTGTGATTTTGTTATATTGCATAATTGTTCGTAACGATTTGTTCTAATATTAGAATTGAAATATAAAAAAAGTGAAAAAAGAAACAAAATTTATTTAGACGCTTTGTTGTATCAAAAATATGAGCAAATGTTATCAGCAACCGGGGTTAGCTCCATTTTTCATAACTCTGAGAACAACACCTGAAACTGATTGGGGTATATATTGTTCAGGGCTTCAACCTTATGTGCAATACAATTTCCCACTGTTAAAGTCATCAGTTTGGCAAACATCCAAGGACAAACATTTTATACGACCATTATGTAAATCCATAGCAAACTGTTGCATTTTGACTTTTAGAATGAATATGTTTGTTTTATGGAGTTTAAATATGAAACTGTTATCTCGGTAAAGTTTTATTGATGTTTTGCTTCAGTAAATAATTTAGTCAGCAATTGAATTGTGTTTTGCAATTTGAATATTTTAAATTACTTTATTTCTCATAAATCACTTCATTCAAAAACAAATAAATAAATTACACGAAATTTTTATTTTATCTGGAGTTTACTTTTTCACTAAAAAAAAGCTTATTCATTTATGTCACCTTGAAACATCGTACGTATTGTAATTGAAAAAAGCGTGTTGCAAAATATTACTGAAAAATGTTTTATTGTTCCCTTTAAACCTAACCTTTACTTCTTCAACTTACTTCATCATTTTTAATGTTCAACTTTTTCACTCCAATCATAACATTATGTTTTGTCTTTTGAAAAGATTATTTTCATGCCATGAAATCAAGTCTTTATAGACATTTGCAATAAGCTAAGCTCCGGATCAATAAATGTTTGCGTATAAATAGTAATGGCCGGATAATGATAACTTCTCATCTTGTTTTGAAAATTACTAACAACTTCGTAACTTTTGTGTTGATTTAGAAAAAGACAGTTTTAATAAAAACGGTCATGTTAAAGAAAAACATTGGTAGACTGTCTTGAATATTTCATTAGACTTTACGTATACTCTGTTTACACGACAGATCCATTGTGAAAAACTTTTTACATTCAACGTGAAAAATTCTATATGCCACAAATAACTTTATACGTATAGATGATAATTACAAGAGAATTAAAAATAACTTCACGTGATAATCACTTAATGCTTCGTCAAGAACTGACATTGATCGTCATCAATGTTGCCAATGACCCAACACACAACAAGTTCTTGAATTAAAAAATCTATACATAACTTCTACTTATATTTTAATATTATAATTATTTTTACTTTTATAATTTAAGCTTTTATTTTAACATTCTAATTAGTTTATCCGGTTAATCTTTTTAAAAAATAATATATTTAATTTAAAAAGTCCAACATTACTATCTGTCGGCACAAAAAAATGTTATTCTACTTAATGAAATTTTATCCTTATTATATTATATTTAATGAATATGGTGCTTTATACTTATGCTTATAACATGAATAAAAAAGATGAAACAGCTGACTTGTGATAGCCATTTTATTACAATTGATTCTACTGTAAGAGTTGCTATTATGCGTAGCAACATCTGAAATATACGCAGCAGAATATTTTTATGAAATTGTTTTGGTGACATTACAAAAACTTATTTTGCATTCGTAAAATAATAGAACTGTTGCAATATTATAATCTGTAACGAAACATATATTTTTATTTCTGAAAGTTGTTGTAATACAAGAAAATAATAATAAAATTATAAATATTGAACAGACATTTCATTCATAAATAATGCAATTTAAGTTGATATTCATTTTTATTGAACGTTATACGATGTACAGAATTTTTAGTTCGGGAGAGTTTTATAAAATCGCGTATCATTTTTTAATATTAACATTTTTTAATTAAATGATTGAATCATATATAAAAAATGTTACAGTAAAAATAATTTATGAAGAAAAGAAATTGTTGAAATAAAGATTTTCCCATTGCAATATTTCTGTTAGATGTAATACAAATTGTGTTAGCAAGTTATTGAGACTAAATTTATTCAATTGAATTCAATATCGAAGTTAAAGAATGATCGAATTATACAACGACAGAATCCGAAATGCAAACGTAACATAAAGTAGTTCGTTAACTTTCGTAGACCCAACTAACCGTCAACAATGCAAATTTAATTTTCAAGAGTGACTTGCTCGGATTTTTACCTTTTATATTTGAGTAAAATCGCGAAAGAATAATTGGGCTAAGTAAGTTCATTTTTCACTGTCTAAATTACGAATTATAATAGTAGAAAAAATACAATAATTTTCAAAGATGATATATTGTTACAAATAAATATATACTATAGTACATACATTGACTATAAAAACATAGAAAATGTTCGTTTTAAAAAGCAATTCTGTTATATGTCAGAAAATTTAAATCCAGTTGAATAATAGGATTTATCTCCTGCAGTAATTTGGATTTAAGATTTGATATATGGACTAATACATCATTATCTCTGCAAACTTTGAACTTACTATTAATTACTGGATCTTTTGTGGATAATAAAACTTATAAATTCTATGCCGATTGTTTGTTCGATATCGATCAAGGTAATGCGAGAATCAGGTCAAGATCCGCCTAAGAAATACCGCGCGTACAAATTGGATAACCTTTACCTTTGAAAGCCATGCTTGACCATCGGTCCTACCTCGACGATCCGAGGAAATCAAACGGTCGATAATGAAATTTCTTCTAACAATGCGGAGGTCACGTTTCTCTCTTCATTTCTCGAATTCCTTTAGAGCTTTGTCTACTTTCGTAACGCAATTAGATGATGCAAGTCATTTTTTAAAAACTCAACAATTAATGAACCGATCTTTTGTTGTTAAACACACTACAGCTATTTATAAAACACTTATTACAAGGATAAATAAAGAAATTAAATGAATTATTATTATTACACGAACAGATTGAATTGTTTTAATGTTTAATTTAGTTTTTCTTTTATTCTTTATTTGTAATTGTATTTTAAATTGAAAAATATTATAAATATTACTTATAAAGCAAATATAAATCAAATGTGTATAAATAAATGAGAAATCTTGGTATTAAAACTATTTACGATTGAACTGTAGAAATATTCACAAAAAAAGATTTAAAATTAAAAATAAGGGTTTCATATTAATACTTTGCTTTGAATATACGCAAATAATTATATGAAGTTTTCATCATTTTCATTCAGTATGTCTGAAAGAAGATATTTTAGACTACTAAAAATAATCTTTGATTAAAATCAAAGTGACTCAAGATTATGATTATACTATTCAAAGTTGATCGAATTATTAAATAAAATAATGCAATTAAAATTGCATTTAATTTTAATATCTTTCAATTTAATATAATAAATCAAAAAAAATATTGTTTAATAATTAATGCTGATTTTTTCTGTTTAAATTTCTAGTAAACCCATCAAATTTCAAGTTTACAACATCATTGAATATGCACATTGATCGTGACCTTACTTGTTGAATGCTAATCCTTTTTGATTCCAACTTGCTCATTTGAATTTACATCGATCGCTTAAAGTAATTCAATAAATTTAGAACCCTTTTCCAAAATCGTTACGGGTACTCAGTCCATGATGAGAATCTGTAATAATTTAGCATTTCGAAAATTTTATTTCATGACTCTCTTTTTAACCAGATCAATTTATTAAAACTTTTTAGACTAATTTTTAAATTATTTTTGCTCCTTGCACGATTTTCCTTCTTACAACGTTTTTTTATACTATTTGAGCATGATTTTACAAATAAAAAAAAAAAAAAAAGATTGAGGTTTTAATCTTCAGAAAAAGTAAAGTAAATGCAATTTGAATACCTAGTTTGCGCACGCGTATCTTTTTCTAGTGGGAAATTTAATATAATATAAATTGTGAGTAAAAATAATTTTTTTCTTTTTAGATTTCTTAATTAATTTATGTACATTTTGCAAACGACATAATGCCTTCCGTCGAGACATGAAGATAATTAAAACAATGTAATATTAATTATTAATAATAAATATTAATTGTTATTAATAATATTATAATGATAATTAATAATTATTATTAATTATCATTATAATCGATTAATAGTATTCATGGCATAAAATAAAAATCTATGTTTCAAATAACATATTGATCAAACAAGAGAACTGAATTATCTATCACATTAAACATATTAATATAATATAAATAAACTTATAATGTTTTACTTATAATCACAAATTGTGCGCATCATTTTCTTTTAACAAAAGTAAATTTATTTTTTCCTCACTCTTAAAAATCATTGTCTTGAGCCAAGAAATGTCTGTTTTTGTCTTGGCGTAAAACGTTTTTTCTTGGGTTAAAACAAAATCCGTCTTATTATTTAGTCAAAAATGAAAATCGTTTTCGTGCAAGAATTTTTGTTTTCAGCCAAAAGAAGTGTTTTAAGAGTGGTACATCAATTTTAGTTATTGAATGTGATTTAAACAGTCCATAATGAAATGACGATAAAATTTGTATAACCGAAAGATTGCGGAAATTTAGGAAAAATAATTTTTTGGCTGATATACTTTATAGCTCAAACTTATAAAGTCATAAAGAAACGTTAAATAATGTCATGTCACCCTTCAACACGCTTATACTTGCATCTTTTACATACAAAAAAAATGGAATAATAGGAGAACTTGAGTTTTCAAACTCATTTTTCCTGTCATTTTTGTATCATGTACTTTGTTATTGTCAAAATGATAAATTTCTTTTGGACAAGTTTGAATAATAAAAGATATGAATTACAAAATCGACGCAATTCATTGAGATAAGAAAATTGTTTCAAGTTGCGACTAATTAAGAAAGTATTCTGTCTTCAGACGACTGCATTAAAGGTCTTAATCGGCCATAATAGACTGCTATATGTCACAACCAAGAAAAGAAGAATAAAGTGACACTTTTCCTTGCACATTATGCCGGCTCTGCTGAATCCTGTGAGACAAGCAAAATTGCATTCGTAAAATGACTATAATAACTGAGGAAAATGGGACGCGTCTGCGCGATTTGAGATAATGGAATTACAGTTATAAAAAGGTGTTGTACTCAAGAAGAAACATGTGGCTCGTTCAGATAAAATGTGGCTTATTATTTTGCTCAAGAAATACTTCCAACGAACACTTGAATCAAATCCTAACTAAGTAATTTTATTAAGTTCTAATTTTATTATGTTGATTTATTAACGCTAACGATTTGTACATTTTATTTTAAAAGTAAAATATATTTTAAATGTTGAAATTATGTTGAGTCAATTTTAAATAATGCTTGTTAAGAATAATATAAAATAAATTAAATTTGTTCCTGCTAATAACTAATGTCATATAAAAGAGTAAATTTGTATTTATAAAGTTACCAGATTTTTTATTCGTAAAAAAATTAATCTTAAATTGTAACTATTTTTCATCACAATATCGTTTTAACGTTTCAACTAAAAACTACAAGAATAAGAGTTTAAATTACATTAATTTCAACTTAATAGCGAAATACTGCGAAAGTATGAATGAATATTTAATGAGAATTTTGAGAAGGCAAAAAAAATTCTTCTTATTAAAAAAAAGAACTTAGCAAACATTTTGTGAAAGTCTGAATAAAATCCATTAAATTGAACTCGATCGCAAATTTTATTAATGTGCTTAATCTGTACTTCGGCGTTTCATAATACATTTCGCCTTAATCCACCAAGCGAGATCGTTAACAAATATAAGCGGATCTGGAGCGCTAGGACAGATTACCGCCGTCGGAAGAATGAAGTCAGCCTATTACACATTTTTTCCTTGATATAGAAATTAAAATTATTTCTACACATTTTACATGACCAAACTGTACATACAAAGAAATTAAAAACCATTCGTTTTCCGCACTTTATGTTACACGTTGGCAGAAAGTCGTCCATTAAATATAAAACTTTATGTCATAAGCTTCAATGTTTGTAAAAAATCTTTTTGTAGAAGAAAGAAGTGATAAGAAAAATTGATTCACGCAAATAATGAATTTAATGATAGTATCACTTTTGTATATTTTGTTTTGTTTTAATATTATGATGAACTAATATTAATGCTATGACAATTTAATAAATTTAGTAATTTGGAAAATAAGCAAAATAAGGAAAATCATTTTCCAACACAGAAAGAATTTCAATAATATTCTAAATGTGTATCATGATCATATTCATAAGATTAATGTCTGCATGTATAATAAATAAGAAATAGTAATACAGTAGAATCTCCGAATAGTCCGATATCTCTATCCTTAAATTCTCATAAGTATTCATAATGATAGAAAGAGAAAAATATACGGACTATTCGGAGGTCGGACTGTATATGAATTTCGACGATTTGAAAATTGTGATCGCATTACATAGATATAATACAGTGGAGTAAAGTAATCAATGCATAGATACAGTAAAACCTATTATGTATCTAATTATTCTGCAATAGATGTCAAAGCTTATTGCATACCGAAACAATCATAATTATATGAATATTATTGTTTCATTTAATTCGATTAATTAATCATTTGCGTTACTTTATTATTATAAACGTTTATTTTTTATGTTTATCACTGATTAAATTTATCGATATTTCTGCACATTTGTCGAAAATGCTATGATATAACGAATGATTAATTCTACACTTTCATGTAACAATCCTACATATCCAATATTGGTCGCAAAGTTCGATTAAGGGCTCCCTCTAATTAGGCACAGCCCTTCTCTCTTCTCTCGGAATCTCCACAAACAATTAGTAACGTCCCTTATCACGCTTTGTTTCAACTACTCCTATTTGACTTTGACCAACATATCTCAATTTGAAGAGAATGAATTACAGGTTTCATTGAACTTAGCTTCATTTTTAGAATGAATAGAATTAAACACATCTTTTCTCTTATCTATTTCAAGTAAATTAGTTACGAGTTGTGTATCAAAAAAGTCCTTCTGCGGGGTCTTTTTTATTTAACTTGTTGCTTAACACGTGTCCATCTTTTCAAACAATACATTTATATAGGATGCAAGGTGATATTGCAAACCAGCATAGAACATATTAATGCTATTTTAGATTGAAATTTCTCTCTGTATACGAACACCTTTGTTAGTTTAACTCAATTGACAATATAAGTAAAACTTAATTCTACCAGAGAACAATATATGTTTACATTTAATTATTTAGAGAATGTGGAGATATGTGAAGATAAAACAATATGAAATATGGAATACATTTAATGCATTGATATTATTATTAATAATAACAATTAATTGTAATTGATAATTGTAAATTGTTATTATCAACTTTAATCAAATGTGGAACAAATATATTTCCCTTTTTTATAACTTTATTAAAAAAATTGTTTATGCTTGTGACTGATTTAATATAAATTTCGACTTTCTTTCTTCTTTTCTCTTCTTTCTCTTATAATTCAAATGAAGATTATCGTTTTTTCTCGTTACCTTTTTTATATTTGTAATAAATATTTCATGTCTATAGAGAACTCTATCGTCATGTCCAATATTATACTTAACTTAAATTGAAGAAAACGATTACTATGAGAAATATTATCTGTAAAAATATATATTTGTCAGAAGATTTCGATTATCAGTCATTGTTTTGCAGCTTCCCTATTACTTATGTATTACGGCGTTAATCAAGTAAAGTACTTAATGCAATTATTTTTAATTAAATTTCGAAATGAAAAAATAAAACTACGTAATACAGAATACAGCAAGCAAAACTTATTTATTATATGGAAGCAGTTGTAATATTTAGTAGCTGTGTTAAGTTAGATTGCAAAATGTTCTTGTAATCATACAGAATTTTTATCGCTGAGTAGGACAATAAAAATAATTTGTAGTGAGCTATAATAATCAAAATTGTTATAAAGATTACACATTCGAAAACGCATTAAAAAATAGACTGATTTTTTCACTGTTCTCTTTTGGAATTAATATCGCAAGTATTAATTCTTCTTCAACTTGAGATTACATAAATTATTCAAATTTCAAATCTATTATACTTCGAGGTATTCTGAATATACATACATTTTCATTCGTTAAATGTATACTTTAAAAAAGAATTACCAAGTTACTACAGCAATATAAATCAAAATTTTGAATGTAAACTTGTATGTAAAAAACAATTTATCAGAATTAATGACTTTTCATTAGTATACATTTGTTAACATCACACTTAATTATTTATTATAACAATTTTTTATTTAACTTGCAATATTTGAATAGCATTAATAATTAAAAACAATTTGTAAATTGATTTGAAGTTGATTTACACTTCCCAGTTGCACATTGACAAACTTGACATAAATGTTTGCAAAATATGCTACAATAAAATATCAAATTTGAACGAGGTACCATTTACGTGTTTTCATTCGCAATCCATGGAAATTTATTTGCATATTGATTTATACATTTCAATAAATAAACACAAAAACAAAGTGATCAAAACTTTTGAAGCTGTTTTTGATTTGATACTTGTAATAAATTGCAGTTACCTTAATCATAATTATGTAAATATTCGGAAAATACAGGCTTCTTGAATAGTTTAAATAGATAAATCACATTTCAACATTCTCCGGTTGATGATTCGTGAACTAACATTAATCTCATTGTCAGCGTCGAACTTCAACGGGGCGGAGCTTAGCTTTATGAATCAACTGCCTTCATTTACTAGTATGACAAGTATGAAACATTAAATCTCACTTCACGGAGATAAAGTTATGCTTTAGCATCAATCATCTATCCATTTTTGGCAAAATTAAATTTATAAACCGATTATTATAAAATATTTAAAATTAAATTTAAATTCATAATAAATGAAAAGGTAATACTCAAACTACATTATGAATACTTTTAATTATTGTAAATAAACGAGAACGATAAAATGCAAATTATAAACTTTGTTAAATATAATTCAATTGAATGGATAAAAAATTTTTTATTAATTATATTTAATTTAATTATCAAAAATTTCGAAATTAAAATGAAACAGATAAATTTGCATATAATAAACAATTTTGAAAACATTAATTAACTTCATTAAATCTGAATTTTAAGCTTGTATCTATTTCATTCGAATTATGAAAGAAATATGTTATTCATTATACGAAATATTTATCCAATACCATTTTCCTTCTATTTTCTATATACATGCATTATCTAGCTCTTATACATTAAAGCATTCTAGTATCATTTGCTTATTATTCGCTTATCAATCACCATATTTACCCGTAATTATATTCACGGTTTATCAAATACAAGCTGTTATTAGTTGATTGAATAAAAGATAACAATTATATACTTTATTAATAATTTCACATACGAACATTAATTATAAAAAAAAGATTTATAGATACAATTACATCGACAATGTTGGAGTATAAAAACATTAAAGTAAGTTTTATATTTTTGTTTCATTTAAATGATTAAAAAATTCGGATGAATAAAAAAATTTGAAACATATATATACACGTACTTCTCGTCTTGGGTGCATTAATACGAAACAAAAAATGAAAGTTTGTAAAAACTACGGAAACAACAAAAGCACGACCTAAATTTGAACAAGACTAGCACCTGCAATATTCGACCCAGTAATATAAAGTATATGGGTGACAGAATAGAATATAAAGCATGAATAACGCATTATTTAAACGGCAAGAAACTCACTACCAAATAATAGTAACACAAATTTATTAACATTACGTAATCTTTCTTAATTCTAAAAAATAATTTTTCAATAATCTTATTTCAGAATTGTTTTATGGAACAAAAAAAAACATCTAAAAATATATATATTTGAAGAACCCTATACATTTTTAACATTTAAAATAATAATTTAATTAATTATCAACATAATTTATAATCAATAGTAATCAATATCAAAAGTAAGCTATAAATTCACACATATTTTTTGTATTTCTAATTTAATATTTATTATTATAAATATAAAATAATTAAAGTAAAGTCATTATTACAACAGTTAATATTTTTAACCAAATTGTCATTATTAATCCAGGAATTAATTATTAACATCGACAATAAAATAACGACGCAAGTAAATTTTGGTTACGATAAACGAAGCTGTGCATTGTTCTTGAAATTGTCTCGCTGAAGTCCATTAGAAGACTGGTAGGTGCACGGATATTGTTACATCCTTTATTTCTGCTCTTGCCCTCTTTTTTTTCTAACAATTCGGCTTTTGGCTGCATTGTCTTTCTCTTATTATGCGCGTCTAGTCAGTAGCTGGTGCACACCGAGTCTAGCCAAGCTGCCATACTGAGTGAGTAATAATAGCCCTCCTCCCCTTCTTGACAGTCACCAACGTCCGACTAAAACGTGACTCCTTCACTGGCGCGCGCGCCACGTCAATCAATCGATCTGCATCTTTTCGTAATCACGCTGCACTTTTACTTCGCGATCGATTCTTCTATATCTAGCGTCGATGCATTTTTTACACCGACTACGCAAATGCTTTATAAATGGATCTGTACGACTATAAATGTATATATGCACACAAATATTCAATATATATATGTATACATGCACAACAACCTTGACATCCATTTTAATCGTATAAACTAAGTATCTTCATGTTCAAATGTTAAATATGCGCGTTTGTTATTGATAACCTTATTAGATATTTAAGTAAATGATTAATCTCAAAATTGTTAACTAATCTAAGGAATAGGTCTGTATGAGATTCAAAACAAGTGTGATATGTTTGAAATTAAATATGATATATCTTTCATTTCAAATTAAAATGAAGATACGTTTATTAAGTTTGCAGTTTGAAATGTAGAAATCAAGGGTATTCGTAGTATGGTCCTAACGAGGCCTTCCTGGTATGGGATGTTAGATGAAATCCAATGTTGGCCTAAATAAGCCTCAGTAAGCGCACTTGGGCTTAGACAACATTTATGTAAAATATTTATTCAAAAATTCATTATAGAGAATCGAACCCAAGACCCGAACGTGAAAGTTAAACATCTTACACACTGAGCTACGAAGACTTCTAATGAAATGTTTTGTAAACATCAACTTAAGTCTACTATAGTACATATATATGAGATTAATATGGCTTGCCCATAAAAACCTATACATGGAATGTGTGGGAAGGCATTTCATACCCTTATTGGACCTGAATATGGCCCTGGTTAGGCCCTATATTGGTCCTACCTTCCAACCCTGCAACGGATCGTACAACATTGGGCCTACATTGGCCCAGTACAGGCTTACCCGTAACGAGGCGTACCCGGAATTTACCAATCCAGGACCGGTTTTTAACTGGGCCCTGGATAAGCTAAGCCTGTTACAATTTCAACTAGGGTCAATTAAACCATATATTAAAAATAATAAAATCAAGTAGTTAAAAATTGATCAAGTAGTGCAATTATTTATTTGATAAAAAAGACTGTCTTCAACTAAAAATAAAGGTACCTAAGTTATTATTGGTAAAAAAAGTGCAAAATATGCATTTTAATTCAGAAAATAATTCAAAAGTAATTGAATTTTTAATTAGCCACTTTTGTAATGGATTTTGTAATAAAATTAAATTATACATTCAAACTTAGCAGAAGTAAGATCACAAATATAATTATTTGATTATTCGACTCTGCATTTTATTAAATAACAAGCAAGTTTCCAATCATTTTTAAAATGTATAATATTTTTCCAATTTGTAAAATTTAATATAAGTAATTAAGTAATTATTTTTGCCCATCTCTGATTTCAAGATTATTTCCCTGGATAAAAGAAAATGTTCGGACGAAGAACTTGCCTTTTTCTGCAAGATGCAAAGGAGCTTGGTTCGGTTTCTCCGAATTTTATATGTTGTTAAGTATTAAAAGAAATTTCATACAATGATACAAAATAGGCTAAAAAATGAGCATTGAAGAAGCAGCAGTTCCTCGTTTCTATTATCATTGAACCAGAATGCAATATTTCTCAATAGTTTTCACAATATATACACACAATTGTACTAACAAACTGATTTTGTAAGTTGTATTAGTTTCTGATATTCTTCAATAATCGTTTTAATAATCTATTTTTATGATATACTTAAAATTATATAGAATTATTAAACAAATTACTGTAACAAAAATATTTTTAATATACTACTTATGCCAAACTATTTAACTTATAAAATATAGTACATATTTTTTAATAAGAAAATAAATTGCTTATATCATTTTTTACATAAAAATGATTCTGATTTAAAATTGCATTCTATTAATATACATTTGTAAATTCAATACGATAAGCAACAAAAAATGATTTTGTAAATCCGATAATTATCCAACAAATTGAAATTATGAAAACAATATTTGCTTTGAACTTTTGCGATAAAAATAACGAACATTTTTAAGTTGACCCAATTAAGTGCGATTTATTTTTAGAAAATAAGTTATTTTGAATCAATCAAGTTTAAGGAAGTTTTTTCAAGTGAACAATAATATTACTGTTATTATAACTATAATTGTTTCGCAAAGTCATTGTATCATTCATTCTATTATTATCCTTAGGTATAGGTTAATAGTTGCACAAGTTATCCGTTACTAAATGAATAATTATGACAATCTATAAGCAACTGATAGTTTTAAATAAAAATCTTGATAAAAAATATTATTATAAAAACATTTAAAATAGTTTAATAAATAATAAGAATTTAAGAATATTAATACAGAAGAAGCTAATAACACGATGTTTCATTTATTGTTACATTGCTACTTAGTATTTAAATAACATTGTTGCATTTTAATTTTATGAAACACATTTCACATAAAAAAAAGCTAGCTTATTATTATAATTATTGTGCATCCTACATGGTTATATTGTGGCATCATTAGCAAGTAAATAATATCACAATAAAAATAATATGACTATTATAAACGGTATGTGAAGTCATAATTTAAGAAAAAACACTTTACTATAAACGCACATGAATGTTTTACAGGGATTGCATCAATGGATGAAACAATCATTCATCATTTCCGAAACATACAATAATTAATAAAAATTGCGTACTTAAAATAGCATTTCTAGGAAGAAAACTTGTTGGTTCTAGGCGAGTATGAGGTTTAATACACAATGCGTAGGTGAATGTAACTATTACACACGGGTCGAATAGGTAATTTTTTCATTATTGCGATCAATATTTTTACGTCCTTCGCGAGGGAAAATGTCCTTTCTCTCCCTAGGGAGTTTTTGGAAAACGACATTTTTCCCTCCCACGTAACGAAAAACTTCGTACGCAACATGGGAGATTATCGAGATTTCCCTCGCGGATACAAACCGCAATTCATCTTCCTTCTTACGTAATATACTATAACCCATAACAATAAATAAACATTGTTATGAGATATTTATTACAACAATTTATTTATACAACAACAAAACAATATTTTCTTTTTTGAAAAGTGGGATGAAAGTGGCTTTTAACCGCGAGGGAAACGGATCTCCGATTATCTCCAATGTTGTGGACGATATTTTTCGTTACGAGGAAGAGAAAATGCCGTTTTCTCCATAGGGGGAAAAATAGTATATTCCTCAACTAAGGAGAAAGTTGCCGATTCTAGACGAGTACGGAAATCTCACACGAGTCAAATCGGCAATTTCTCCCTAGTTGAGGACGATATTTTTTCTCACCAGTGTATCGGGAAGGTCTTTTCTTCCTCGAAAAATGGGATAAAAGTGGCACTTTCCCTCCAGAGGGATGGAAAGTAACTATAATGATGGAAAGTAACTAGAGTGATGGAAAGTAACTAATGAAAAAAATTTGTTTGACTTATTTATAAAGTTATACAAACTTTCCTTCCTGAGGGAGCGAAAGTATAACTTTCGTCCCACTTTTGAGAGAAGAAAAATAGTATTTTTTGTATCAAGGGAGACAAAAACAGAAATTCGCTACCTCGTGCGAAGTTTACAATCCGAGCCGAAGACGAGGTTTGTAATCGCACGAGAAAGGGATTTCTGTTTGTCTCCCATGGTGCAAACGATATTTTTCGTTACGAGGGAACGAAAAAACGCACT
Organism: Gryon sp. ZL-2020; assembly: GCA_022817425.1. Lineage (NCBI taxonomy): Eukaryota > Metazoa > Arthropoda > Insecta > Hymenoptera > Scelionidae > Gryon > Gryon sp. ZL-2020. The sequence continues at coordinate 11,118 of JABFPJ010000287.1, read as the reverse complement.
TTTCAAAAACCTCCTAGGAGTGAAAAGTGCGTTTTTCGTGACTGAGAAAACACGTGTTTTCAATACACGTGTGAGAAAAAAGTCTTTCCCTCCTAAGGGAGAGAAAGGCCACTTGCATCCGACTTTTGATGTAAAAAGATATGTTTTTGATGTACGCGTGAGAAAAAATAAAATTTGCGAAATATACAAACGCTGTTAACCGTTTTATGGTTACATTCATTAATTAAATACATAATGAAAAGTCTACATTTTATTAGTTATAATTTTGTAAGCATTAACTGCAATGCAACTGTAGACGTGACTTTCTAATGTAATTGACCGCTATGTTAAATAGTTAGTAGTAGTTTATGACTGCTGATTCCCAACTGTAAACTTATAGTCCTATTTCTCAGTAGTCTGTGTATTTGCATGAGTCTTTACATAATTATAAACTTTTGTTATAATTTTATTAGATGACAATATAGAACATAATAGGTTGTAATGCAACTTCAAAATAAATTTTATAATTATTCATATTATTATATGATTTAACGATGACTTCATGATTAATATTCCATACAAATTAACTTTCTATTTAAATCTTCAATTTCAGTTTTAATCAATAATAATATTAGTTATTTATTGTTATTTATTAAATATAAACAAATATCAGTTAAAAACCATTTTGTTGAAAATATAAAATGTCAATAGTTTAAATACAATTTTCCTCTGTTACATGAAATTAGTGTATTTTATTACATGAAAAGGTTTTATGTCAGCAAATATTGTTTAATGGAAAAGTTTTTTGAAATAACTGAAATATGAAATGTTAGATGTATTTAAAAATAAAAACATATCATTGAAAGTTGATATTTGTATTATTTCAATTAATTTCATTAATTATCTTCTTCTGCTCTGTTTCTTTCATATTATAAAAGATTTTAGAAAATCCCTTTATTCACAGACATACGATTTTAATTGAACAATCAGTTTGTAATTTGCAATTTTGTTTGTAATTTTGCATGTACATAAAAGTATATAAGACATTTTACTCGTAATAAGTAACATCTCCCTCTTACAAAGCCTGAAGTCTTTTCTAAATTTCATGCGCATATACAATAAAAAAGGAGAGTAACTAAGTAACTTACTATTCTCATAATTTTCAATTTTCACAAGCCTGTAAAATTGCACGTACATTATAACGAAACGTAATTAAATTTTCTTTGAAACGCTATATTATACATTATTTATTTTTCAATAATTTATCGTGTTATTTCTTGTCGATATTTTAAAATAAAAATATCAATAAAATTATTAATTTTTAAACAATACATTCAAAATATTACTTAAAGTATCAGAATAAACATATTTAGACGTTAAGATTCCAATATTTATTTTTCATTTCTTCTGTACATAATACTTCCATTACATTTTACAAACAGTATATAAGACAGCCATTCATTAGTAACCCGCATCTTATAATGTTAAATAAATTTGTTTTCTGAATTTTCCATTTTGTAACAATTTCCTATTTATTCAGTTTACAAGATCATTCAATTACCGGATAATTTACATATTTCACAACTATAGTCTGTCATTACAGAATAAGATGACAGAGATTTACACAGATGTGCATTTGTATAATTTCAATTCACAAGCGTCGTCAGTTTCATTCAACACATACTGTGAAACTAACACATGATGCGAACAATTGGATTTGTTTCACATTCAAAACACGTCTATTTTCTTTAACATGCTCACGAAAAATGGTACAAAGAGACAAAGACTTTTTATTTTTATAGCAAAAACATTTTATTTTGATTTCTGATGTTTTGTGTATGTTAAATAAATTGTGTGGTGAAAAATTAATAAATTAAGAACAACATTTTTTATATTCGTTTTTAAAGAAAGTATGAAACATAGTATTATAAGAAATATTTAAAATTATCACCCGCATAGTTTTGATTTTCTATTAAACAATTCCTTGTGATAAATCCGACCTTTCATTTTAATGAAACAAATAACAACATTGTAAAAGCTGTTATCTTTGATTGCTTTTCTATTACTTCGAAAATTAAAGACAGCATAAAACACTGTACCTAGACTCTTTTTCTAATGAATGTAATTCTAAAGAAAAACATAGCATTGATGTCATCACTTCTTATAAAAACATAGAAAAAGCTAAATCCAAAGTATTTTTTAAGCATTTTTAATAACAAAGAAAGATTTTGACTCTTCACAAAAAGCAATAAATCTCCTTTAATAAAAATAAACAAACAAATAAATTGTTGGAATTTTTTATTGATAAATTTAAGGTTTTTAATCAATATGACCCATTTCATAAAATGTTGTTCATATATTTCCATTATTAATGTACATATTAATTATTACAATTACAACATAAATTAAATTATTAATTTAATATTTAATTTAATTTAATTTAATTAATCATTAATTAAAATTGCAAAATTGCATATGTGCTTTCCAACAACAATTTTGACACTTACAGTAATTATTCTGTAACATTTTGTTTCGAAACAATATCGATCGATATGATCGCATTTCATTTGCGACAGCCACAGAAAAAAATTGTTACATTAAACAAAACGGAATTCTGTCGTTCAAATGGCGCATGACATTTGTGTTGCTCTCTCACGCGATGAAAAAAAATAACACCTTTCGCGAATCTTTACATACAGAATTTCATACTAATATTGTATGGTAATATTGTCGATATTATGGTATTTAAATGCAATACATCATACCTTTAACATCATACTAAAAGTGAATATTATTATTCAGTTTTAGTGATTCACTAACAAAAATAAAATTTTTCTCTACACTACCTGTTATTTTTATAATATATTAAAAACGTTTAGCATTTCGACATATTTTTTCGAAAGTTGTATTGATTGTAAGTTGTAATACTGTTTAATGACTACAGTTGGAAATCAATTAACTGCATACAAAAGTTTAAACAATAGAAATAAACTGACAATGTTGAAGATTGATGATTTTGCACGATGCAAAATGTACGAATTGAAAAGTTACTTCTGCATACAAATTATAATACTTACTAATTTCACCTATTATATAAAAATAATATGAATATAATATTTAAGCAAAAAAATTATTTAATTAAATTTATTTGTTATGTTAAGAATCAATCACTAAAAACTGTATTTAATATCTAAACATCAATTATCATAATTTTGACAAGTAATAATTTATTATGATCAATTTTCTTGAAAGACGGAGTTTCTGAAAAATTTGAATTATCGATAAAGATTATTAATTTCCTTAAGAACTTTTAATAAGTTTAGTAAGTTTTACGAAATTCATGCGTGCCTTTAATTGTCTGACAAGGTTGAATGTTCTACCGTCAATTAGTTTTACTATGCAATACAATGGAAAATTACAGAATCAATAATAAAATTTCTGAACCGAAAGCAATAACTCAGATTATTATTTACTATCAATATAAACCATTTAATAAATATTTCAGTGATTTTTGTCTTACTTTACAGTTATTTTTATGTTATTGAATAATGTATGAGCTTTTTTAATACAAAATTTGGATATTAATTATTCACAATACATGTATTGAATAAATAATTATAACACACAGATGTAACAAATAATTTTGTAATTAATGCATAACTCTGCTCCAGATTTTCCGTAGTACGTATGAAAAAAATCATTGCCTACAATTGTAAATGTGTGTACGACGATCACGTTAAGAGAGAAGAACAGAGATAGAAAAGTGAGAAAAGTGGGTGTTCTGAATGAGCAGGGCGGGCTGTATAACATAGTCACATTGCTTGAGAAAAAAAGAAGTAGGAGATGAAGTGAAACGTGGCATGTGAATTAAAGCGCCATCAAATGTAACTTGATTCTACCTAAATGTAACTAATAAAAGATAAAAAATAAGACTCGTCATTTCGATAAGATTTTTTGACATTAACATTTTTGTAATCCATACTCTTTTTTTAAGTGATATTTGTATTATATTTACACAGTTTATTTAAAAATAATTTTGAATCTTCAGAACTGTTATTAATTTTAAGTGCATAACAATTTATTATTGTAAAATCATAGTTTATCCCACTATTACTAGGTTCCGGCCACCTGTAGCAAATCGTAGAATTTAATTACTTCCTAAGGTTTACCATAACTTTTATTGCTATTACTAATGATTCTGTGGGTCAACGTATGGTCAGACCTGAGGTTATTCTTGTACTTTAGTAAGTGTACTTAATTGTTTGAATCAGAAAATTATTGCTAATTGTTAAGTTTGATTTATTTATTATGTAATTAATCATATTTACGATTTGTGTTCATTTACATTCTGTATAAATATACATATATAATTAAATTTAAGAACCGAAAATTTACAAGAAGGTATAACTTTGAGAGAATGAATGAATTTTACTTCAACTTTGTGACAAATTCTACAACAAATATTAAGTCAGCTACATCAATAACATAGATTACACAAGAGAAGACTTAAAAGTTACTTATATCACTTTTTTGATATAGGTATACAGCTAAACTTTGACACTCATAACAGCGTCTTATCTTTACAAAAGTGTTTAATTTTAAAAATATGAAATCTCAAACTGTAACTGAAACAAAAAAGTTTATAAAATATTGTTTATAAATTTTTTTAATAATATTTATTTAATAATTATTAAAGTTATATTTTATTCTACTATACTACGCAGCTATATATTTAACTTTTTTCAAAATTAGTTTAAGGTTTGTATTAGTACGTGTCTCTGTATTTCATTTATGCAGAAATGATTAAATGTAAAGGAGATCATTAAAAAGAAATTAAAATAAAATGTAAACCGAGATCGATCTTAAATCCTTACAATTTCCTATGTTTTTTGCTATGATTATTCGCATTTTCTTACAACTCAATATATTCATTAAATCAACTGCATTTCTGACGACACGAGTTCAGCCTCGAGATACTAACGTCACCTTCGCAGAAATTTATTTCATAGCTCACACACGACTCTCAAAGATTAGCAACTACGAGCAAACTCGGAAGTGCTTTAAGATTACCATCACTTTATAATTAACGGAACGATATGTCGTCAGACATCATACGCTGCATCTTCCTATTTTCAATTATAAAAATTATTTCAGAATTACTTTTTACTTTTTTTATAATTAATCTATTGTGATTGAAAATATAATTAAATGATAAAAAAATTAAAATAAATTTCCAATTAAAAAGAAAAATATATATAAGGAAAGTATATTTTATAAAATTTATAATTTTATAAATTTTTTTATAAAAAAATATAAAAAAATAAATAAAATGTTATAAAAATTAACAATTATTTTTAAGTCTATTTTCTAGAAATAAATAAATGAAATAAAATAGTCGTGTTATTATTGGAAGTTGAAAAAACAGTTTAACGTGAAATTTAGATAATAATCTATTAATTCACAACATTTACACCAAGGATTACAAATTTCCCTATGCATAATCATAGTTATGCAATTCATGTCATTCATTCAGACAATTCAATCACGCTTCGTAACAACATATTATACTTTGTCCTGAATCTGCATAACACCTATAAAGCAATGACATTAAAATAATGCGAATTTCAAATCATGTACGATGCAAATTAGCTCATTAATATTGAAATATATTAATGAGGCTAGCTCAAGTAATACCCGTGAGTTTCACTTGTACATTCTTTGCAGAATGTTAAATAACGAGTCGAGCTTTCTCATCTTCCTGCACACCACTTAAAGCTTCATTTAATCATTGATATCATGTAAGAACCACATGTTACTCTTGTGCGTTTGTATATAAATTTCCCATATCAGGGCAATAATATGGAAAACGAACTTAAAGAAAGTTTCAAACCAAGACGTTGAAAATCCATTCTCCATGGAATTTCAACAATTAATTGTTTTCCATATAAAATATATATATATTATCTACAATAATTTTTCTACAAGAATTTCACTGATACGAATATTATAATTTCGCAACGTTTTATCATACACTTTAACATTGATATAATTTTGTGAAATTTAATATAGAATTTGAAATGCAATATAGAATTATTGGATCGAATTTATACACAAATATATTACATTTTCACATTGGCTTTCAAATGAAACTAAATTCGTATGTTATATAACCGTACAATGTACAGAAGCTATTGAATTGATAGTGCTTTCTATGTAATATTGTAGGAAGGTTCTAATTAAATTCGACAATATTGAACGATTTTTCGCAAATAAATTCATTGACCGAGTAAAAGTATTTTATGGCGTTTCAACTGTGCACTTTTCCACGTTAGTAAACTGCGTTCATATATGAACTACGCTGCAATACCTGAAGCAAAATACATTCTGTTCTGCGGGTTATTGCTTTACACATATGAACGCTGTTATTCATCACCCCTTTTTTCATATTATCGGAAAAAAGGCGGAACAATTAACTCTTATATTTGTATGCATATATATATAGACATGTGTATCTGTTGCCGATAATTATAGATAAAAATATTTGAAACAATTTAAATAATCTTATTAACCGAAAGCTATTTTTCATGACATTTTATTGAAATTTGTCACTCTTCATTAGGTTACAGAATGCAACGATAAAACCACAAGTATTTTTAATATTTTAATCACCATCATATTATTAAGTTGAAACGTACAACTTTTAATGAACTTTTAATGAACGTAAATTAAATTTACTTAATTTCACTGCCCTCGATTATTTCTGTATTATATATTTTATACACTTATGGATTTAACTTTTTGGTAGACAATTCGAACATTGCACATCAAAGAGTTAGTATGTATTTTTATATATGTACATATGAGTTTCATGATTTGAATGATAATTTAATTTTGTCCAAAATAATCTGTTAATATATATGAAATTACATAGATAGAAAATAACGAATGACAATAATGTGTTTTGTTCACCCTTTTCTCGTAAAATCTCTATAAATCTCCCCAACTGCTCACAATAATTTATGCAGTGATCGATATATTTATTTTGGACAATTTGTTTATTAACTTTTTACACATAGAACATTATAATGTTAACCTAGTTTACTAATTCAATAATTCGATGCCAAAAAATTATTCATCGCTTCCAAGCACATAGAAATTATTTACTCACTTAAAGAGTTAATATCGACATATTTTTACAAATAATAAGCATTAATAACCGTCACATACTTCAGTTATCATGAATAATAGACGACTACTCGTCGTTATTATTTTTTTTTATAGTTCAAGTATATAAGCTGATTAGACAAATTAATAACTTGAAGAAGAAGATATCGTTTCTTTGTATATAAATACAATTTCTTCAAATATCTATTTGTTTCAGATATTCTTATGTATATAAATCGCGATTCCTACCATAAACTAGAAAACTTTTTATGTTTGCAAGATCAGTAATAAACATAAAAAAATTTCTACTTAATTTAATATAATGGAATATTGAAAAGTCGAATAATATAAAAACCTGATACATAAAAAGATATTACACACAGTAAATGGGATCCCAACAAATCTGCGCTTACATGATAAAGAATGCGAAATTGTATACAGATGATTTGATTCAAAACAGACAAGGAATGAGAGAATGACACGATTAAAGTTGCTTATCCTAGTAGATACTATTTTTGCGAACATATAGCCAGAAGCTAAATCTCTTGCAGTATATCTGCGTGTGGATGTGCCGCATACTCAGCATTATGTTTGTATATCAATGCATCCGCTTGAGCAATATGCGTTCCTTGGTGTGCATTCGCTTTTGTGCGATTTCCTGATGTGTGTCATCGCGGGTTCTCAAAGTAGGTTAAACCGTTGCTGAGATTTATTTACCAGTCCAAAGGAAAACGGGATCAATGTTCCGGTGTGAAGCATCTACAATGAGTGTTTCAATTTGCAGTGAGAGAAACGACCAATTTGTTTACGCGAGAAGATGCGGTCAATAATTGCATGCCTCTGCGATAATATTCAAAGCAAAAGATCATGCTAACACCGGATTACGTGATGACATCATCTATGTGACTGAGACACACGAAATTGCGAAAATTTAAAGCCCAGAATCTAGCAGTCAAAAATCATTCGGCATACAAACAAAACTTAAAGTACCCTACTTTTTCAAAAGAAAATCATTTCGGTTAACAACTCTGCGCGCTTTAAACGGACTTTTCATTCAGTAGAGACCAAATAGAAGTACTTGAAAAAAAATGTTTTATTGAAAAGTATTTTTGTAATAACAAAATATGATTGTTGTAGTAGTTCTTTTTGTTAGAAAAATTGAACACAGCAAGATATATAAAAAATAATGATTTTTGAAATTTAATTTTGAAAAGTAGATTCCAAATCAAGATATCAAAATGGTTTTGCTACAGTAAATAAAAGTACTCTTATTACAAGTATGCTTGTAATTGTAATAAAAATGTTACATCCGAAAAATTAATAAAGACATAAATTATAAAGAAAATAGAACTTCGATATAATGAAAAAAGTTTCAACTCCATTGGATATATTTTATTAGCTATTTCTTTATAGAAACCTTTCTAGCTAAATCTGATTTTTAACGTGCTATAAAAATCACCATATTTAATATAACCTTGACATGAAACTTTCCTTAGAGTACATGTAATGTTAATTCAGTCTATTCAGTAAAAATGCGAAAACGCTTTAAATGAGTGAGATGTGCAACTTAAAAATTTAAAAATCTTTAGTATGTGGGAAGTCAATTTGTTTTCAAATTCCAAGAATGGGGAAAAGTAGTGGAATATTCATTGTCATTACATAATTAATTTTTGTACGAAATTATTCAATAGTTCAAGTGAAGTGATTAAGTAATTAATTATTATAAGTTTTTCTATATTAAGTCTATAATTTTTGACTGCATTCTTTAAAAAAAATATTAATTGTTTCTAATATTATGTTCTAAAACAATTTAACTTTATCTTGTCTTTTGAAATTATTGAATAAAAAATATAAATGTAAACTAAAAATTAAATATTAATTACATGTTTATGAAATAATAAACATTTCATATAAAATAAATTATGCAAAAAGATATACATTTCGAATGAAATGAATTTTCTACGAATTTGAATAAAAAGTAAAAAGTTAAATAACAGTTTTAATTAATGTTTCTTTCTTTATGAAATATTAATGATATTTTCTTATTTTACGAAATTGAAATACAATATAATTATTCATTTATAATGCCATAGAAATGAAAATATCATAAAATTATTATTCAGTTGTTACACTCGTCTTCCAAATATGTAATTTGAATTAATAACAAATAAATAAGTATAATTAAGTATTATTTATAATAACTAAAATTATATGCTAGACAGTAAAAAGATGTACGTAATAAAACAAGCATGTATTGTTTTAATATAAGTACCTTTTACTGTTTGCATACAAAAATTAATTAACCTTTTTTAGTAATGCACATTCTCATGCACTTCTTTACTGTGACAAACGTATTCATGTTGAAGTGTTGTTTGAATGTTAATTTCACTATTACAATTTGACTTTATCCATTCATTCAAAGAAACGTTTTTTATACGCAATGCATCAGAAAGTAAATATATTTATCTGGAATTTTTCGTTCTTACGAATTTTAAAAATATTTATTTATTGTCTGCTTACGAAAATCAAATTTTTTATATTGAAAAATGAATTCCTTTTTATATTCTTTTCTGTGTTATTGTAAGTCTTTTTGTATGCTTACTTTTTTGAATAATGAATGACAGTAGCTGGATATTTCCAAAGATGGCATTATCTCAAACTAGTACAATAATCAATGTATATCAAAGGTAAAATTCGAATCTCTCATTGGAAAATCAAATACCGAGCTGCAGTGCTTCATAATTAATAATTTCAGCGAACCAAAACAAACAATCGTTTCGATCGGAGTAAAAATTCACATTCAATACTATAATTGGAAGACCAAAAGTGGAACGTTACATTTCAGTGTTTAAAAATAACACTTTTCAATTCAAAAATATTTCCTGAAATAAACGATAACTTTAGTATAATAAAAAAAAGAAGAAATAACCTAATTAAAATAACATTGTGTCAATCCAGAGATTCTCCAGTCAGAATTTCTTAACCCAGATGGAAATTTTAAATTGGCTCATTAAAGTCCCAGTAATGGCGATCAGTGGTCGACCTTCGTATTTCATCGCTGGCGCAGTATTGGCAACGAAACACCGTATTACGTTGGGCCAGTACTGGAAACCAGTACTGGTTTTATTTCAATTAATTTTTTAATTTTTAACAATAAAAAATGGGACATATCGAATTTTTCTTAATTGTTTTTTTTATGTTATTTCAGGTTATTATTAATTTTTACATTAATTAAAAATGTGTGTTTTTATTTTTTTAACTCTCCAATGTTCGGAATTGAACTCCGGTCCTTGGCGGTTACTGGTCTCGTACTTTACCCCTACTCCACGGCGTCTTCAAAAATACTCGACTTATAACATGAACACGTCCTCTTGAATTGTTTATACCGAAACCAATACCGGGCCAGTAATGCGCCAACAGTTAAAAATAAATTTTTCTGATAATGAGGTGACGCAAATAGGCATTTCCATTATTAATTTAGTAAATTAAACAATTTAACAAAATATCACTTGTTAATTTTAACAACTGTACCATTTACTATAAAAATATATAAATCAATTTAAATGTTGATAATAAAGAGAATAAATATAATGTTGTTCCTCTATTAATTTTTATATGTTATTTTTTTATCCCAAATAAAAAGCCTTGTATATTTGACGTTTCGAAATATTTTTATTTCGAAACTAAATTGTATAAAAATATAAAATATATAAATCATAAGTTCATGGTCAATACATTTGTAAAATCATAATAATTTGCATTAATTCATAACAATTTAATAAAAATAATAATTAATATTGAATTACCATGTGTTTTTTGATTTGGTTTGTAGGTTATATTTCTACCATATTATAATTTTATCTAAATTTTATTATTATTGAAAATTAATCATTTTTATTACCTGTTTTTCAAAATTTAAACAATTTTATTTTTTATATCCAATATTTTGTATTATCATTAAAGTTTATAACATTA